>SNQJ01S0028956.1:45374-59389 GCA_010110895.2 Picea sitchensis
TGCGGAGGTTTTTTGTGATACTAAATTGGCAAAAAATGTCAAAAAAACTTCTGCTAAAACATCTATTTTTTGTAGCAGATGTTTTTGTGGAGATTATAACGGAACTTAATTATAACTAAAAAATTATGGGCGGACGGAGGTTTCAACGGATGTTTTTCTAGGCGGAGTGTTTCATGGTGTATACACATTGGTGCATTCTCAAACTTAAATCATCAGTTCTTACATTTCACCGAAAGCACCAGGGAAGTCAAAACAATATTGGGGAACCAGTACTCTTATAAATAATAATGCATCGGTGCTTTAATAATAGCAATGAACCGGTCAAATATATGATACCATGCATTGGTGTGTTACAAGACAAACCCGACTAGTGCATGAAATTTAGAATGTGTCTATGTGGAAGTCTGATACAGAAGCCTTGGTGCGTCATTTTAATAAAACACACCGGAAGGCTGATTTTTATATTTATAATTGTTGTTGTTAAAATAGTATTATGATCGGTGCTAGTTCATTTTATTACAGCACTGGTACGCATTTTATTACAACATTGATGCTTTTTAGCATTAAACGCATCAGTGTTCATTTTCTCTTTTTAGAAACATCGACCTATGATAGTGCAATTATTGTTATTTTTTAATTCCACTGTTCATAAAAAATTTGACATATATATTATAATAGTATTCATATAATTTAAATTTTGAGTAGTACATTTGGATATGATGTTTGGATTAATTTGTTATATCATCATATTTCGCATTTCGTCATTATAATATTTAATCATCCATATATTTAATCAGCGATGTAACATTTCACAGTGACATTTGACAATGCAATAGAATAAAATAAAATGTATTTTATTATATATGAATAAGAGGCTTTTTGTTGTACAAAATTGGATACTTGTTGGTAACCCTTTGTCTTTCAATTGGAACACTATGTCCATTACATTAAACAAAATGTTTGATTTTTACAAGCAATTATTTCAAAAAATGCAATATCTTGCATTGATATCCAAATATATTGATCATCATTCTTCGTTGGAACTGTTTTCAGTACTCGAGCTACTTCCATGACTTGGATTATTTGGCCAAAAATTTTGTTGATTGTCTCAATTGTTTTCATCTTCTTCAAGTTCCATATACAAAAATAAAAATAAAGTGTAACAAGTGTATTTACATTGGTGAGAATAATGAAAATTGAAATAAATAATAGACATGAATGTAAATTGAAAAGCAACGTACCATAGAAAGAATTGAGTCATAAATGATATGTACATTCTTTCAAAACCAAATCTCATGCCTTATGTCAACAACTCTTTTGTTGACACATTTCTATACTTTGTTTCCTACAATTTTAATACCCCATAATAAATAATAGATTTAATATAAAGGATTTTTTGTTCCATTAATTATAAAATGAGACAAGTAAATCAACATAGATACTTACAATTTCCACAATTAATTTTCGATATGCCAACATATACTCACAACCAATACCTAACCCATTGTCAATCAATTCTTTTGGTGGCTCTTCTTTGTATGTTAGCACATATTTGAAGACATTCAAGGATGATTGTTGTAAAACAATTTCAAATATATACAAAAACAAAATCTCAAGTTGTTATAAGGAAATAAAAATTACTTACAAACTTTGTTATCAACCATTTTCTTCCTTGTCATCCTATTTTATGTGTTGAATGGGTTCCATTTTATTTTCCTTTCTGCAAAAAAATACTTGAAAATTAATATTTAATGCTAAATTATTTATTTATATGTACCTAATAGAAAAATTCAATGATTTCATACATTTGAGGTGTGTTGTTATTGATATGGATCCTCCTATGATGCAATTATGTCCATTTCTTTTACCATCTCCTTGTACACTTTTTTTAATATTCCTATTGTCATATTTCGGATATCAGCTCGTTGATCCTTTGTGATTTTCATAATCTTCCTAAAAACAATAACATGACAATAAATTATTTTTATATTGATATATGAAAATTAAATATAAAAAAATTGATATTAATAAAGGAAATTTTTGTAGTAATATATACATATTCTAGAAATAATTTTTATGGATATTACTTTTTGAATGATTCTTTTTTGTTGTTGTATGTTTTTTCTATTACAATTCTGACAGGTCTCATTAACCATTGCTCTGGAAACGCTTCATATAGTTTAGATATAACATGGTTCTTGGAATCATTGGATTGATTTATGTATAGTAAGTGGAAAGTACGTCTATATGTTTGTTCCACTATATCCCTCATAGTTTTGTAAAATTTTCCCCCCTTTTCATTAACCTCTAGCACCACTCCAGATGAGCTAAGGACCAATTCATCATCATTTACATCTTCTATCATTTTTATTTTCTTAGGATGGCATTTTGTCCCTTTGTTGTTGGTCCCTGTAGAACATTAAACATATGTCAATTAATAGATTGTTTGAAACATCTTATCTAATATTCTTAATTTTATTATTAATGAAAATTCAAAAGAGAACTCATATTGAATAATATTTTTTCATTCACCTGATTCATCCTTTTGCAATATTTTTATCAAGATTTTATGCTCTTATGCACTTAGATCACAAAGAATCTTATCGGGCTTCATCATTTTGTGTCTTTGCATGACACACACTAACCAATACATATTATATAAACTTACATATAGTTCAAACATATTAATCTTGTATACAATTTACAAAGAACTTGTCTTTCTTTTCTTTTTTGGACGTGTTATCATTGTGCCGATCAAAATTTTTGTTACTTGAACAATTCTCACACATTTTTTTATCAATATACAACATGTATCATTCAATACAGAAGCTATTAAATATATTTTATAAATACATCACATAATTTTCAGCTAAAATGTGTGTGTGTGTGTTTTTCGGTGCGCTTTATTAATATGAAAGCACCGATGTGTTCGATATAGGAAATGCACCGACAAGAAAATTCATTTTTTTTCAATTCTTTCAACTACAACGATGTGATATGTATCGATAACAACACCATGTCTAGAGTAAAAAATGAAAACAAAAATAATTCCATAAACGAAAAATATAACTGAAAAAAATTACACACCAATGAATTTTTTTTTTTTATGTTACATCATTTCCAGTGCACTTTATCAGTAAGCGCACTTGTGCATTATAGTCAAATTGGTGCACCGATAACCAGAAATTGTTTAAAAAAAGAAACTTGATCAGTATGGCAAGGTTTGGATACGATGCAATAAGTGGTCCCCTTGCATCACATGTCAAACACCTTACATATAGAAACACAAACCCATTAAATCTAAAATGCCTAAAATGAAAAGCCATAATTGTGAAGTGATAGAGGGATTTAAACCCTAAGGTGAAATTTTGCAGTCACATAAGCAAGAAGAAGCAAGGGTTTAAGGTAAGTATCAATTTTTTTGTTTTTTCTGAATTTTAATTAAATCTAAATAGGGATACAAATTGTAAAAAAAAAATATTCTTAAAATCAATAGTAAAATTTAAAATTTTTACTATGCAAGGATTTGAGTGAATTAAAAAACCCTTTAAATTATGATCTTCTGAATAACTTTGTTTCTCCAAAAGGGTTTTGAGTGAATCACCATACTCTTCAAATTCTGATCTTATGAATGATTATGTTGTTACAAAGTATTTTGTTGCTCCACTGTGCTCCCTGATATGTCTCTCTTGAAAATATCTCCCCTATAAATTTTGGAAAAATAATGAAATATAGTGAATAGCTTAATACTATTTCAAGAACTTTATGAAAAGGCTTTTGAGTGAATCACCATACCCTTCAAATTATGATCTTCTAAATAATTATGTTGTTCCAAAGAATTTTGCTACTCCATAGTGCTCCCAAGTATGTCTCTCTTGCAAATATCTCCCCGTAAATTTTGGAAAAATAATGAAATAGGGAATAGCTTCTTACTATTTAAAGGACTTTATGAAATTAGATTTTCAAAAAATAAATTCCCGCTCATTTTTCAATTGTTAAAAAATAAAGTCGCATTTTGTTTTTGAAGTTTTTCGAAACATCAGTGTTTTTATTAATATAACGCATCGGTGTGTTTGTTTATACAAAGCACTAGTGCGCTAAATATTTTTGGAGCATCAATATCATATAATTATTTTTTATTTATTTGAAATATTGAGAACTGGTGCAGTTAGTAATTAAATTCCCTGGTCCTTTATATTGTTATAGATGCACCAGTTTGTTTTGTTTAAATAAGCACATCATTATGATTTAAAAGTTATCTAATTTTTTATTTGCACACAAAATAGTATATTCATCATAAATTATTTCTTAGGATGCATCCACATGACTTGCAGTACTTCATTGTATACACTTTCCTCTTAAAGTCGCCTTATTCTTATAAATGTATTGTTGATTTTGCTCAAATGCAAGGAGAAAAGATTATAATATCAAATGGCCAATTATTCAAATTTCACCCCTTTCCATATTTCTCAAAGTCCATCGTGGAGTTCTCCCTTTCCATCTCCAGTAAGTTCATATTTTATTTATATTTCAACTATCTAATTGAATTTATTTTTTTATCCATGTCCATCTGAATAAAAATGTATCCAAATTTGCAGGATCTTGATTCTGAATCGAGTTGAGATGCAAAAAATATTTCACCAATTCAAAAATGTTGGAAGCTCTTATCAGGAGAAACATATCACAAGAAGTTGGTAGATGAAAATGGACAATCGCTTTACCCTACCAATTGTAACATGCCATCTTCCAGCCACAATATTGTGTCATCGATGGTAATAATTGTTTGGTATAATGTAATTTGAACAAACCAATTGCATTGTACTTACTAATATCATCGATGTACTAATGTCCAATAATTTTGAAATTATGATTCCGATGATGAGAGACCTACCTATCATCTTTCGGTTCACCCCACTACACTGTCCAATCAAGAGAAGGATGAAATAAGAGCACAACTCGGAGAGGAACCATACCAATAATGGTTGATACAACCACTTATTCAATTCCCACTATGATCCAGAATATATTTGTAGAACGAAATGAATATAGATTATTATCAAAAGATCCTTAACACAAAATAACAAATATACAGTAAAATCGGTTTCTATTCAATAAGGAAATAAGTTGAAACTGTAAAATGCAGCGGAAACAAGCTTACTAAAATGGTGGTGGCTTATCTCTGAGAAGAGATGTGACGGTTGTGCTCATTTGCAAGAAGATGATTAAAATGAGGCTTTGAAGGCCTTTTTACAATAAACAGGAATGTCAAAAACCCTAGACATCCGAAAATCCTAACCCTGGGAGATGAAGTGCCAAAATCCATGTGGGCCCAGTTTGGGTAAGTTAGTACATCAAGTTCCCGAGGTCATAAATTTTTCATACGATATTTGTTTTAGGTGCACGATATCCATAAAAAATGTTTTTTAGGTCCTCAAAGTAGCCCCACAAGTCAAGGACCCAAAAACTAGGGAACAAACTGCCAAAATGAGCTAGTTGGAATAGGTGGGAGGCCACTGACATCCATATAGATAAATCCTCCCCTATTAGGAAGCAATGGTCTCCATTGCATTGATTTACCCCATCATATGAGGAAATTATTGTTGAATTTGGCCTCGGGTGAGCCACCTTCCTTGGTGCAGGAGATGCCCTACTTTGATAACTCGATAAAGATAGATATTTTGTTGGCGAGTGCCCCTGATCTGTTTGTCCACAATCTGATCATTGGATGCATGTTGTATGGAGCTATGTTGGTGTCAGTTGTTCTGCTATCTCTGAGGTGTCAAATAATGGTGGGAAATATGGTAGAAATATATCCACATTTAACACTAGGTTCAAGCCAAGGAAATGAGGAATGTTGATCTCGAAAGTATTATCACCCACAACCTTGGTGATGAAGTAAAACCCATAAAAAAGTGGTAGAAGCTTTTGATGGGGTCCTGTAAGGCGCTCTTTCTACAAGTGCAACCAAACATTGTCACCCACATGAAACTTATGTGGTACCCGATGTTGATCATGGCACTGCTTGTACTTGTCATTAGACTTCTGTAGGATATCTTGAACCTGTTGGCAGATGTGTTGGATCCACTCAATGAACCAGGTGGATTTTTCAACTTCAGTTGGAGCAGGATATGAGTCAGCCAAGGTGATCGCAAGGGGTAGTGCAACATCTATGGGACCCAATGGTTGGAATCCCAACCCCTCCTAAAAGGGGTTGTGGTCGGTTGAGCTATGCAGGGCTCGGTTGTAGCTATGTTGAACATAGGGGAGACTCTCATCCGATGTGTGAGGGTGCTCGGAATTATAAATGAGTAAGATATGCACGATCATTTTATTTATGAACTCAGTTTGGCCATTTGTCTGGGAGTGGAAGGTCGTGGATTTGGTGAGCCTAGTGTCCAGCAGTGACCAGAGGCTTGACCAGAATGTTCTGAGAAATCGACTGTCCCAATCTGAGACAACAGTTTGTGGGATTCCAAAATGTACCCAAACTCATTCAAAGAACAGCTTGGCAGTGGCCTCTGCTGTGATGTTCTTCTTGCAGGCAGCCAGAATCACCATCTTAGAAAATCAATCCACAACCACAAAAACCCAGTCATTGCCCCGCTTGGTAGATGGGAGGCTCGATATGTAGCCCATTGAGATGGATTCCCATGGCCTTTCAGAAGTAGGAAGAGGGGCGTACAAGCCCTGTTTCTTAGTGGTCGGTTTGGAAATCACGCAGGTAGTGCAGCACCTGATAAACTTGTTGACCTCCTGTCGAAGTTTCAGCCAATAAAAATGTTTCTGTATCATTTGCAATATATTTTTTATGCATATTTTATGAGCAAAAAGAAATGACGACATATTATTAATAGGTGCTTAACACAAAATAACAAAAATACAGTAAAACTAGTTTTCTCTTCAATAAGGAAATAAGATGAAACTGTAAAATGCAACGGAAACAAGCTTGTTGGAATGGTGGCGGCTTATCTCTGAGAAGAGATGTGATGGATACTCTCATTCACAATAAGATTATTACAATGAGGCTCTGAAGGATTTTTTACAATAAACATGAATGCCAAAAACCTAACCCTAGGAGATGAAGCGCCAAAATTAATGTGGGCCTCGTCTGGTTAAGTTAGTACATCAACTTCATGGGGTCGTAACTTTTGCATACGATCTCCTTTTTAGGCGTATGAAAGCCCATTTGAAAGGTATCATTGAGAAGATTCATTTTGGAGGCGTAATATTAGAAAACCGATCAACAACCACAAATACATAGTCATTTCCCCACTTGGTGGATGAGAGGCCCGACATGTAGTCCATTGAGATGAATTCCCATGGCCTATCAGGAGTAGGAAGAGGGGTGTACAAGCCCTATTTCTTAGTGTTTGGTTTGGCAATAAAGCAAGAAGTGAAAGACCTGATACACTTGTTGACCTCTTGTCAAATTTTTGGCCAGTAGAAATGTTCCTGTAGCATTTCCACTGTCTTTTCGACGATGAAATGTCCTGCCACCTGAATATAGTGGGCTTCCCATATCAAATTCACTCACTCGCTTGATGGAACATAGATATGGCCTAGACGACAAAACAACCCATCCTAAAGATGGAAATTATGGACAACTGCGTTTGCACCCAACATTTGGTAGGTGGTGGCGAACTCTGGGTCTGTCGCATAGAGTTGGGGCCATCTAGAGGTCTTATGGCCACAGGAGTCTATCACCTTGGTGAGTGCCGCAACTGGAAGTCTATTGAGGCAATCAGCGACGTGATTGGTGCTTCTTGTTTTATACTTGATGTTGAGTTGGAATAGCTGCAAGTATGTGGACCACTTTTGATGGTGATCATTCTGCAATGTTCCTTGAGTCTAGATGAACTGTAGCGGCTTATGATCAGTGTGAATGACTATCTCCTTCCCAAGAATATAATGTCTCCCCTAGAGGTAGTCTTGCACAATGGAGTACAGTTCTTTGTCGTAAGTAGGGTACTTACGAACAACATCTGATAGTGTCTCTCTATGATAGGCCATGGGGTGGCCATGTTGAGTGAGAACAGTGCCCACCGCATAGTATGAAGCATCTGTCTTGATCTCAAAGGATTGTTACAGGTCTGGTAGTGAAAGTACTAGGGTTGAGCACAAGCGCTACTTCAAATCGTTAAACACTTGTTGTTGGGACTGACCCCATGAAAATTTAGCCTTACCACCACCCCTAGTTATTTGGCTGAGGGCCCATGAAATATGGGAGAATCCCAACACGAACCTGCAGTAGAAATTTGCAAGGCCCAAGAAGCTTCGAATCTTAGTGAGTGTTGTTGGGGTTGGCTAGTCACAGATGACTCAGATCTTGGTTGGATCCACATGTACTACATGCTGATAAACTATGTAGCCCAGGTAATGGACCTTGTCCATGCCGAAGGAGCATTTTTTCAAGTTGGCATATAGCTTGTGTTGCCGCAGGGTGTGCATAACCTTCTAAATATGCTGCAAGTGTTCATCCTAAGTCTTGTTGTAAATGAGAATGTCATCCAGATACACCACTAAAAAATTATTAGTGAATTGTCGCAAGATATCATATATCATCCCCATGAAAGTGGTTGGAGCATTTATCAAACCAAAGGGCATGACCAACCATTCAAAAAGGCCTTCCTTTGACTTGAAGGTGGTTTTCCATACATCTGTCTATTCTATCGAGACCTGGTGGTATCTAGACTTCAGATCAATCTTACTAAACTATTTGGCCCTCGTGAGTTGGTCAAGGAGGTCTTCGATTCAGGGAATCGGGTACTGGTTTCTATCTTTGATTTTATTCAGAGCTCGGTAATCAATGCAGAGTTGCCAAGTTCCATATTTCTTCTGTACCAGCACAATTGGGCTACCCCAAGGTAATGATATGGGAAGGATGTGCCCCTTGTGGAGAAGTTCTTGGATCTATCGCTTGATCTTCATTCTCTAACAAAGAGCGGCGATAGACTGGCCCATTGGGCAGCGGTGCATTGGGGGTCATATCGATGGGGTGATTGACCTAATAGTGAAGAGGTACCTTGATAGGTGAGAAGAAGATATCTGATTATTCTTCCACGACCTTATCTACTTGCTTCTTCTATGTGGAGAGGTTGGTTGTAGAGACCTTGGATATGGCTATGATCTTTCGCTTATTTTGAGAGAGAATCATGAATAAGATAAACTTCCCCATATGAAAGATGACCTTCCTGCATTTCTCAGCAGAGATCAAGGAAATAGATTTAGGTGGGACTGCTTTGGGTATCCTATACAATTTCCTGATCAAAGTAATAATAACACTACAAGGCCTAGACTCATACACACAATGATGTTTCCATAAATAAGGTTGGCCCAAAAGAAAATCACTAACTTTGAGAGGATCAACATAACACAATACCTCGCTTTTGAAGGGCTTGATGTCATACGACAATCAGCACTGTTGGTTGAAGTGGAGATTGCTTCCTTGGCGGAGCCATCCAATGGTGTAGGGTTGTGGGTGAGGCATTGTCGGTAGGTCCAACCACTTGATGACCTATGAGGTTATTATAGCTACCTCTATCAACGATGAAATGCAGTTCCTTTTAACCACATCTGTGAATGGAAGAGGTGTTCTCCTTCTTCTAGCTCGTTTGGTTCACCAGGATGGAGCTTGGTGGTAGCAACCTTGGCACTGGGTTCCGCATCAATGATCCATCTTCCCATTTTCGGTTCTGGCTCAAAGTCTGAACCTGCATCTAATTCAGAGGCTTTCACTTCAGTCACCAATGACTACATTAAGCGACAGTCAGCAGTGTTATGCCAAGGGATATTATGGAAGTCGCACCACTTCCCGGTATCTTTTTTTGTCTTTCCGATATCCTTCTTTTCTTGTGGCTTGGACTGGTTGTCCTGATACTTTCCATCTTTTCTCTATCCTTCATTATGTGGGTTAGGGCCGCCCTTTCTTGGATTTTGTTGTGAGGGGTTCCCAGTCCCAAATTTCCGCATCTTTTGTTTCATCTTCTGCTCGATTTTGACAGCATATCGGTAGGCCACGCCCAAGGATGAGATGTTCAGAAATTCCATTTCAGTCTAGATGTATCTATGTATATCATCGTGATACTTGAGCACTAGTTGTTTCTCTGAATCTTTGATACCCATTTTGGTGCACAAGGTATGAAAGATATTTATGAAATCCGACACTTCTTGGTCTCTTTCTTGCCGCAATGTGGTCCATATGGTATACAAGTCATCATAACTTTTGGCACGATAGTATTGTTAATTAATAGCATCCCTGAAGGATTCCCAGGTGGGCATGAAATAATGAGGATTCCTCTGTTTCCTTTTTCTCACAAAAAGTTTCCCACCAATCTTTGACATGGGGAATGGATTTGAGGAGCGCAAAAGTAATATTTTCTCTATTCAAAAAGTTATGGACAAAAAAATACCCTTCTAGTAAATTCAACCACTTGTATAAAACATCTACCTCTATCTAACCTTAAAATATAGGAATATTGAACTTTATTTGTACCTTGAAGGGGGCGGTGCCTCCGCTCGAAGAAGATGTGTCGCCTGTTGGTAGTCGCTGAAGGATTTGCACGAAACTATCCATCATTGTGTTCCTTTGTTGCATGAGGACTTCCTCAATCAACAGTTTGAAAGGATCTCTTGTTCCATCATATTTATTTTCTCCTACCATGATAGGTCACTTGGGTGTGTGAGATCTTTTTTTCTCAAGAGAAACAAGCTTGAGACCTAACTCTTTGTACTCCGACCTCGTTGAGGACATGCATTAAGACGACAAGGAGCAGACCGCTCTGATACCAATGATCCGGATTTTATGAGCAAAATGAAATGAATACATATTATTAACAGGTTCTTAACACAAAATAACAAAGATACAATCAAATTGGTTTTCTATTCAATAAGTAAATAAGATGAAATTGTAAAATGCAGCAGAAACAAGCTTGTTGGAATGGTGGTGGCTTATCTCTGAGAAGAGATGTGACAGTTGCGCTCATTCGCAAGAAGATTATTACAATGAGGCTCTGAAGGCCTTTTTAAAATAAATAGGAATGTCAAAAACCCTAGACATCGAAAAACCTAACCCTAGGAGATGAAGCTCCAAAAGTCATGTGGGCCCTGTCTAGGTAAGTTAGTACATCAACTTCCTGGGGTCATAACTTTTTCTTACGATCTCTGTTTTAGGTGTATGATATCCCGTTGGAAAGGTATCATTGAGGAGATTCATTTTTAGGGCTAAAGAATGCCTTTGGATAGAATTGAGAATCTATATCATGAAAAAACCTTCATTTAGGCCCTCAAAATGGCCCCATAAGTTAAAACTGCTAAAAATAGTAAATTGCCAAAATTGCCAGAAAAATATTTTGAGCTAGTTGGAAAAGGTGGGAGGCCATCGATATCCACCTGGATCAATTTTCAACACCGAAGTGTCCTTCCACCAGACTGTAGTGGGATTCCCATATCAGCTTCGCTCGCTCGCTTGATGGAATGCAGATATGGCCCAAACGACACAACATCATGTCTTGAAGATGGAAATTAGCGACAACTACGTTTGGGTCGAACATTTGGTAGGTGGTGTTGAAGTTTGGGTATGTCTCATAGAGTTGGGACCATCCATGCGTCTCATGGCTGCAATATTCTGGCATCGTGGTGACTGTCACGACTGGTGGTCTGTAGAGGCAATCAATGACGTGGTTGGTGATTCCCATTTTATACTTGATGTTGAGGTGGAACTGCTGCAAGTACGCGGACCAATTTTGATGGTGGTCATTTTACAATTTTCCTTGTGTCTACATGAACTTCAGTGGCTTATGATCAGTGTGGATGATTGCCTCCTTCCAAATAATGTAATGTCTCTTCCAAATAATGTAATGTCTCCACTAGCAGTATGCTTGCACAATGGAGTACATTTCTTTGTCGTAAGTAGGGTACTTATGGACAACATATAATAGTGTCTCACTATGATATACCATGGGGTGCCCATGTTGAGTGAGAAAAAAACCCACAACATAGTTTGAAGCATCTATATCAATCTCAAAGGGATGTTGCAGGTATGATAGTGAAAGTATTGGGGTTGATCACAAGGTCTACTTCAAATCATCAAACGCTTGTGGTTGGAACCAGACCCACACAAATTTCACCTTACCACCACCCTTGGTTACTTGGCTGAGGGCCCATGCAATATGGGAGAATCCCAACACAAACCTGCAGTATAAATTGGCAAGGCCCAAGAAGCTCTGAAGCTCAGTGAGTGTGTCTTGGAATAGGGGCAGNGGAAACGATTATGTGATAAGAGAAATTTGAAAAATATTTTGTTAATTCTTAGGAAGAGAACATGCATTAGTTTATTAACCTCATTAACACGGCAAAGCATAATCAAAGACAGATGAATGAAGTAACAATAAGTGATTATGCACCCTGAGCACTTAGCACTGTGAGTTAAGTCTAGAATTCATTTACCCTTTAACATAATTAAAGTACTTAAGAAATAAAATATATAGTCATTACACATAATAATCAAAGAACTAAGCAAAAGCATAACAGAAATGACATTGCATAAAGCAAACCATGAGACACCATTTCGAAAAGCAAACCATGAGAGACCTGATACACTTGTTGACCTCTTGTCGAAGTTTTGGCCAGTAGAAATGTTTCTGTAGCATTTCCACTGTCTTTTCGACAATGAAATGTCCTACCACCTGAATGTAGTGGGCTTCCCAGATCAAATTCACTCACTCACTTGATGGAACATAGATATGGCCTAGACGACACAACAACCCATCCTGAAGATGGAAATTATTGACAACTGCGTTTGCACCCAACATTTGGTAGGTGGTGGCAAACTCTGGGTCTGTCGCATAGAGTTGGGGCCATCCAGAGGTCTTATGGCCACAAGAGTCTATCACCTTGGTGAGTGTCGCAATTGGTGGTCTGTTGAGGTAATCAGCTACGCGATTGGTGCTTCTTGTTTTATAATTGATGTTGAGGTGGAATAGCTACAAGTATGTGGACCACTTATGATGGTGATCATTCTGTAATGTTCCTTGAGTCTAGATGAACTGTAATGGCTTATGATTAGTGTGAATGACTATCTCATTCCCAAGAATGTAATGTCTCCCCTCGAGGCAGTCTTACACAATGGAGTACATTTCTTTGTCGTAAGTAGGGTACTTACGAACAACATCTGATAGTGTCTCTCTATGATAGGCCATGGGGTGGCCGTGTTGATTGAGAACAGTGCCCACCGCATAGTCTGAAGCATCTATCTTGATCTTAAAGGATTGTTACAGGTTTGGTAGTGAAAGTATTGGGGTTGAGCACAAGCACTACTTCAAATCATCAAATGCTTTTTTTTGGGACCGACCCCATGCAAATTTAGCCTTACCACCAACCCAAGTTATTTGGCTAAGGGCCCACGAAATATGGGAGAATCCCAACACGAACCTGTAGTAGAAATTGCAAGGCCCAAGAAGCTTTGAATCTTAGTGACTATTGTTGGGGCTGGCCAGTCACAGATGACTTGGATCTTGGTTGGATCCACATGTACTACATGCTGATAAATTATGTAGCCTAGGTAATGGACCTTGTCCATGCCGAAGGAGCATTTTTCCAAGTTGGCATATAGCTTGTGTTGTCGTATGGTGTGTAGAACCTGCTAAATATGCTGCAAGTGTTCATCCTAAGTCTTGATGTAAATGAGAATGTCATCCAGATACACCACTACAAAATTATTGGTGAATGGTCGCAGGATATCATCTATCATCCTCATGAAAGTGGTTGGAGCATTTATCAAACCAAAGGGCATGAACAACCATTCAAAAAGGCCTTCCTTTGACTTGAAGGTGGTTTTCCATACATCTGTCTATTCTATCGAGACCTAGTGGTAGCTAGACTTCAGATCAATCTTACTGAACTATTTGGCCCCTGTGAGTTGGTCAAGGAGGTATTCGATTCAGGGAATCGGGTACTGGTTTCTATCTGTGATTTTATTCAGATCCCGGTAATCAATGCAGAGTTGCCAGGTTCCATAT
>SNQJ01S0028956.1:89968-104195 GCA_010110895.2 Picea sitchensis
CAAAAAATAAGTAAATTTCCACCGGTACACCCAAAAAATAGTCAAGCATCGTCTGCGGTGTGTATATTACTTGTAAGAATAGTCTACAGTGCGCACATGTAGCATAATGCACTGTATAAAAAAATTATATTATTTTATGTTGTGCATTGTATAACCTTACCGCACCAGTGTGTGAAGGTTAACCGACGCACCATCTAAAATAATAAAAAAATTAGAATCTTAAAGCACTGTAAAACCATTTTTAAAAAAATTGTTAATGAGGTGCATAGCCTTTCCCGATATGCACCAGTGTGTTACAGGAAAGGAAACGCNATAATTACGTTACTTTGGAAATTAGGCTCTAGTTTTTTATGGTGGTGCATTGGGTAATCATTAACGCACCGCATAAAACAATATATCTGATTTATGTGGTGTGTTTTTTAGCGTAACGCCCCAATGCGTTAACGTTATTTCGACGCACCATGAAAAATCAGTTATATTATTTTAGGAGGTGTGTCGGTAAAATTATGCACTTGTGCGTTAAAGTTTACCCAACACATCGGTGCATTAGAGTTTACAAATGCACCACTGAACAAAATTAGGGATAGTGTTTCAGTGCACCCTGTAAATTATCAGAGTGCACCGTCTACGGTGAAAGATGAACGACTCGAACACACCGTTCAAAAAAAACAAAAAAATTAAAAACAATGGAAATTTAACTGAATTTTGAATTTTTAATCCGCCAAAAGTTTAAGTTATAAAGAAATAAAGACATTACCTGGACATTTCCTCGTCGGGGAGGCATGGTTTCCACATAATTCAAAAAACCAAATTTTCCCATCATTTGAAAAACTTCACTAGCCACACACAAAGCAACAGACGAAAGGAAAGAAAGCAAGGGAAGCACCGACAACAGGTCACTTCATAGAGGCAAAAGTTGCATCGGTGCTTGAGAGCTCTACAACACTAGAAAGAGTAAAAATGATTTTTACGGTGGGTAATTTTTTTTTTATTTAACCATGTTACGATGCACTTAATTATTAGACACATCAATGCGTCAATATTTAAGTAGTGAAATGGAGTATTTTTTTTTTTAAATAATCCTTCCATGGTGTGCCATTTGCTAGAGGAACAGTGCGTCAGTATTTAAGTAGTGCACTGGAGTATATGTTTTTTTTAAATAGCCCTTCCACGGTGAGCCTTCTGTTAAAGAAACGATGCTCATGAGAGTATTTTTTTTTTTAAATAACCCTACCACGATGCACCATTTTTTAGAGCATCAGTGCATTTGTAGTAGAAAATGTACTAGTGTGTTATGTATTTATAAAAGCACCGTAAAAAAACATCCGCTAAAATCTTCACCTACTCTCGTCCACTAGTGTCTTCCACTATAAACAGATTTTTGAGATATTTTTATAAGGGCTTCTACAAAAACCTCTGCTAGAAGGACTTTTCCTTGTGATGAATATGGTTTTTATGGATTTTCATAAAACTTAATAAAATAAATTCATGATAAATAAGTATATTAATTATTTATGCATATCATTATTATAGTATCATATTAATTTTTTATGCATAAATATATTATGTGTATTTACATTATATAGTGCTAACTTTATAAATATATAATTTATTAATAATACTAAATATACACTATATAAAAAAGAAATATATAGATGTCAACTATTACTATAATATTTGTTAATTATTATTGTTAATTCATAACATAAACGATAAAACCTTTGGTGGAGTTTTCACATATAGAATTAAAATACAATAATTCAATGCAACTTATAAAAATAATAATTTCTTGTATGGAAGAAAAGTAGCCCAACTCAATAAAGTAGTCTTTCTAAAGATTTATTTTACACCGAAAACGAAAAGCATATGCAGTGGTAAGCTCACGATGGTGACTCATGTGGATGCATTGATGAGGCCCTGCCCCCAATGCACAAGGTAGTCATAGGGAGAGGCTTGGACACGTTGCAATCTGTGCACTTGAAAAATCTATACACCTTTGATGCTTTTGCTTATCCTTCACCTAGGTTACGATTTCCAAGCACATGCACACCACATTTAGCATATGTAGGATCACCCTCCTCCACTGGTCCATGCTTGAACTCCAATACATTTTAGTTTGTTTAGTACACTAGAGGGATTTGAATTCACAACGAAAGCAATGACAAGTTATGAAACTCATGAATATTTTGGACATGGTTGTTTCTTAAGTCTCCTTTCATAACCAAAATCTTTCTAAAACAAGGGATCAGAATTCGGTTTTTTCGGAAGGAAATAATAAAAAATATCAGTCGCTACTCAACATGAAGGTGTATATATGATGGGCCATTAATTCATGGTAGTTATGGTTCGTGAAGTTTTTAAGTCATGGCCATTGCAGGAAACATAGGCTAAAAGATTTCTAAGATGCACAATTTTCCGGTTAAACTTTTTCGACCCTTTTCGAAAAAACCATAAACAACACCTAGGCCATGATATATTCTGGTCACACTTGTAATTATTGCGTATAGGTTAGATATTTCATTTATAAAATTCATCAGATGCACAAATAGGGCTTCAAATTTAATGCACGAAATTTTGCATTGAAGAGGAAGGAGGCAAAGAAGGAAGAGATGGGTTTGATAAAGAGAACACAGAATCTGTGAAGAAACAGACATGTCAAGCCCTAGCTATAACATTTCTCATCCTGATATTGATTTCTCTAACCTTTGGGGATTACTGGACCATGGTCCTGTATCCCATGGAAAATATTATTATCGTGTGTGGAATTTCAATGTTGTTTTACAAGTTGATAAAGAAGAAGACATGCGCAGGCCTATCACTCAAGACTCGGGAACTCACCGCCATTTTCTTAGCAGTGAGGGTCTACCTGAATGCCTAGCTGGGAAATTCCAAGAGGGAAATCAGCCTATATACGATCGTAACTATAGGGATAGATTTACCTACATTCATAATGACCATATGGGTTATCTATATCATTTGTTTCAAGCACGTTGACAACTTACTGATATACTACATGCTCATTCCCTCCGCACTCATTTCCTTGGTAACGCATCCCTTGACTCATTCTTGTTTGGAATTTATTTTTTTGAAGAGGATCATTGGGGCATTTATTCCCTATATGGAAGCAGTGTTGGTTCTGCCTCATCTACGCGTAATGCAAAGAAAAAGGGTTGTGGAATATTTTACTTCTTTCTACATGTTTTCTCTTGGTGTGGAGAGGTTATTAAAATTCACAATCTGGCTCATACTGATCCTGGAGGACTTTATGGAAGGCACCATCGCAACTAATTTAGATTTGGGGTTTTTCATGTTCTTGCTCTCCAAAACTGTTCAGAGCTTCATCCTAGCAGATTTCATTTATTACTATCTGAAGACTATTTCAAGCGACAGGATGTTGATGCATCTCCCGACCATAGTGGTTGAACAATCGCATGTTTGATATGATCATATCTATACTGGTAAGCCCGCAGAGAGAGAGGTAGATATTGCTATTGCAGTTTTTTTTGCATCCATTTTTGTGGGTACATCATTAATACCAATCATGCACTAATTCAAATATGGCATGGATGGTTTTGGGTGATCTCCCTCGTCGTAGATTCAGTGAATTTATTGTTTTATTTGATTGGCTCTATATATAAATGACTCTCGCACGGTCCCAATGCCGAGGCACGCAACAACAGAGCAATGATGTGATCATGTAGTGCAATATAGATGAGGGCATTACATGTTGACCAGCAGAAGCATACCAACGTTATATATATATAACGTTGGTATACATAACTTGAACAAGTTATTGATAACTTATCTGAGTAGAGATTATTAAAATGAAGGCATAAATTTCAATTATGCACTACATCATATCTATATGTTATAATAAATATTTTTGTAAGTTTTCTTAAATTTTAATAAATGGAAAACATCTTAATCTTTTCTTAAATTTTAATAAATGGAAAACATCTTTATCTTAAAGTTTAATAGATGGAAATCATCATATATAAATTGAACTACTTCAACAATGTGGTGATCGGAATGGGGTTGGTGAATTCATATGAGATTCAATATTCTTAGTGTGTTTGTTTAAACTGTATCTATTTTTAAACACGTGACAGCATGTGTGATAAGCTCAAGTAGATTCTTCCCAGTTAATTTTAGATATTTGTTGGGCCTCCTCCATCCTTTAAAGTGAGGACTCTCTCATGTATTTAGACAAGGTGAAGATCAATAGATCACCTCTTCTCTTGTAGGATGTTTGGTTTTACGGTCCTTGTCACAACTGTGTCTTTTTCACATGGTAACAGAGGAGGTGCTTTCTGCCCTACTTATTTTACAAGCAGGTGTATACCTGTCCTGTTGTTTTTTTATTTGCTCTAGTGTTCTCGTTTATCCAACAGATCTGTGTACCTGTTGTCTTGTATTTATTAAGCATTTTTTGGTCGATGCATTCGTTGGTCGTTGCATTTAATGCGGTCCTTTTTTAGGATATTTTTATCATCACACAAGTATCAGTTGTGAGTTGGGTGAGCTCAACATATGGATTTGGCCCATGCATGAGATATATGCCATTTTTTTCTCCCTAGGTGTGGCACGCATTGAAGCTGCAATGTTCTTTGATATGATATTCTTGATCCAGAGATCAATATTCTCCTCCTCTAGTGACACAGTGATCTTGAACGTAAGAGGATCTATCCTTGCACTTTTTATTGTTATATTGATTCACAATTCTTGACCTTTGTAACAATGATGGGAAGGAGGAGCAAGGGGAATGAGATAATCCAAGATATTCTTCTTAGGCAGATGGTGAGGAAGTGCCACAGGATATCGAATGCCCAAAAGGATTTTTCACTCGAGATATGGAATTATTTAAAGTTGGATTAGGGGCATGCAGAATTAGAGGAGGTGAATATTCCCAAGGGTCACATTCTTATCTATGTGGGAAGCAAGCGTGGGCAGTTTTCTGGGGGTTCCTCATGGACTAGTGGAAGTGGATTGGTAGCATTGTCAATAATGTTTCCTACCCTATGCTCTTGTTGGTTGACTACAAATTCTTTTCTCTCACCAAGGACAACCTCGCCCTTCTCGAATCAACCACTTGCTTTATTCATGATTTTTCTGCTTAACTTCTTTGTGTGTTACGATTGTTTGATTTGAATTGCATATCATGATCTATGCAATTAATATGCACCAGCCTACATGTTGGATCAGGTATATGATCGCTCAGGAATGGTTGATGTAACGATTCAATATTCTCGCTCATGAATGGTTTAAATAAACCTTAGAGGATATTTGAGTAACCATTCCAAAGCATCGTTGGCTAAAGGGTTCTTGGAAGTCTATGAGCTACATTGGTTGTTGTGACTGGTATGGTGTTCTAGGTGTATTATACCATGTTTTCTCAATCCTTCAGTGTGTTTATTGCACCTTTCTCCTCCAACTAAAATATCCTCACCACCCCACTATTTGTTTCATGACCAATCATTTTAATGTGGCCATTGCTTTGGTTGTGATATATCATATTGAGTGAGTTGCTCAAGCCTGACCATAACGTGGAAGCAAAGGAAAACATGGCCATGTGAGCTTAATATTTTTATGGTTCTATTTTTTTCAACTAGATATCGAGGTGCCTAGGTTTGAATCCATTGGCTATTGTGTTTGGGAAATCAAAACAAAATCCACTTTTTGCATGTAAATGAGTTTGTGTTTTTATTTTGGAGGTCATTTGGAAGATTATTTATTTTTTCAATTTATTGTACTTTAGAGGTTATTGGCAAAGGTTTCACCATATATCTTAGGGGAAGTCTCCATTTTCCATTTTGTTTCTGGAGTTGTCAACAGAGTGATTTTAAGAACCCCCCTAAATTTATATATATAATAAATGGGTGAATCCCCATGATACATAGGAAAAATTGAAGGTTATTTTATCAATAATATAATATGTATATATAATTTTTTAGCGAATCTTTTAATCAATTATATAATCTTGTAAAATATTGGCAAATGTTTCACTGAATTATAAAATCTTGTAAAATTTTGGAGAATCTTTCATCGAATTATAAAACCTTAAAAAGTCTTGGCAAATTTTTGATAAATTACAAAACCATATAAAATAATAAAAAAATGTATTCATTAAACTATAATATACTCATTTTACATATTTGGAAAAAGAAATATAATTTTTCCATCCTCTAGACAACGTTATGATCTCATTGTTATGATACCTTATAACACTAGCAGTGGACAGACATGGTAGGAAACTCCATGTCAACAAAAAATGGTATCATACTAGATAGTAGTGATGATGAATTTGAAGGACTATTGAAATCCCAGTAAAGTGCACCACTAACCACTAGTGAATTGTGTTGGATGCTAGTTATCACATCCCCTTGAGTGGGATCTTTCTATCACATAAATCAGATCCAAAAATAACCTAAGGGTGGTGCCCCTTCTACTACCCATTATAACATAAACTATTACATAAATCAGATCCAAAAATAACCTAAAGGGTGGTGCCCCTTCTACTACCCATTACAACATAAAGCATGCATGAATATTTCACCCTCTCTATTGTTTCATTATCACCAAGTATCACCCTTGTTTTTGAGATAAAACAATCAGCTTCTCCTTGAAGGTTGTACCCTGGCATGAGTAAAAAATGTGAAATAATATCTCTAGGAGTGTGCACTATTGCCACTAGGAATAGGCCTCAAGAAATTTTTATTTAATCACAAAAACCCTTGCAATAATCTCATTCGTATCCATACATGCAGTTTAGTTGCAATTTAGTTTAGTTTAGTTTAGTTGCAGTTTCATGCTTATCCATATATGCAAAACATATCTCCAAAAATTATTGACTCAAACAAATTTATCACATTCTAAACTTATGCAAATAAGTTGGATGTAAGTTGTATTTTCAAAAAAACACTTGAGAAAAAAGGTAACTGCAGTAATATATGTTGGACTGGAGTGAAGATGGAGTTGCATCTATGGGAGGAAACACTTGTTTGGCTTAATCCTTGGTGAGGAGAATCTTTTTATATTTCATAATAAATTGATAAATGTGGATGATATAGTATAGCTTGAACGGGCCTAATGGTTAAGAACATGTGTTTCCTCCTAGGAGGTTACAAGTTCAAATCCAAAGGGGGGTAGGGCATGCACACCTCTATAAACTTTAGCAGTCAAATCATTATGTAGAGGGGGTCCATTGTCCCCCAAAGAAGGGGGTATCATACACCAATTTGGTGTTTGGCTTGGTTGTGACCTTAAAATTAGATTATTATTATTATTAGTTCAAGCCACCCTCAGTCTTCATACAATCTGCCTACAATACTTGTTATGTAACCAATGGATTGTATGCCAAAGCTTACCAGTTGGGTAAGGTCAACATCATTCCAAAATAAGGGAGAAGATGAATGATAGTTAAAGGAAATGGTTGTTTGTTGTTCACAATAATAAATATATATTTTATGTTATATTTGTTATTTGACTACTTGGAATATTTGGGTATGATTTAGAGGTGTTGGGAAAAAAATTTAAAATAATTGATGAACTTACCATACATCATAGGTATATTTTAGTGGAAGAGTATGCTTGTAAAGGTCCTTATTTAGGTTACACACAAATTTTTTGGTATAATGCTTGATATATACTTATTTTTTAGAAGACATTGATTGTAGAACAGAGTTAAAGGGAGCCACATTAATATTTTGATCATGGGTGAATAATCAATTTTCCCACTCAATAAAATTTGTTTTCATTACAATATATTTCTATGGGAGACGTTTTAAGATTTATTCATTGTAATAGGGCTATATGATATAAGTGTGTGTCTCATTGATGTAAATATCTTCCATTCTCAAATTAATATAAAATATTAGTATTTGGAAAAAATATGTGTCTTAATTTTTCAACAAATGGTGTCTTCTACTGGAATGAAAGTCAGCTATCCCCTTAAATAGCCACTCCAAAATAGTTCCTATCTCAACTACTTACTCAATACTCATAGACAGACTTTGTAAGGCAGGAGAACTTGAATCAGCTCTAGAATTTCAAAGGACATGATGTCTTGGTCATCACATCTTCATACAACTATTCTCACTACCTATGCACTATTGATTGAAGGACTCTATAAGTCAAGCTAAGTTGAAAATACATTTGAGATATCTCTGGAAATGACTTGAAGAGGTTACATTCTAGATATAACCATTTTATCCCATTTGATTAAGGGGATTTGTATGTTATGAAAGAGATACAAGGAACTTCAGTTTCTCCATGCCATATACAAGATGCCAGCTGGAAAATAAGTTGATTGAGACTTCATATTTAGGGGGATTATTATACTTCAATCCTTACACTGTATGTCTGGGTGATTGGCAATGAAATGTTGTACAGTGTAGAAGTTAACCTTACAAATGCACCAAAGGCATGTAAATTTTCTTGCATTTGTGTATTCTGCAATATACATTGTAGCAACAAATTGTAGAATAAGTGCAACAAATTGTAGTAGAAGTGCAACAAATTGTAGCATAAGAGAAACAACTTTGGAGGATGATTTAGAGGCCTTCCTTGATGAATTTTTTGATGAACAATTTATGAATGGAAAGATGAATATTTCCTATACACCCTAGAGTCACTAATCCAATCAAAAACCTACATCTAACCCCTTCAAAATTTATTTGAAAACAAGTTTTCCAAAAGCACAGCGAATTCTCCAGAAGCGCAACGAAAAAAGAGGGGTCAAAGATGGATAAATAACTATTTAACCATAACACATTTTAAAAACATGAGAAAGGTTTTTGTAGATAAGGTTTTTTTTAAGACAAAACTCTCCTAGTGTTGTGAAATTAATTCCCATGTTCTTCTAATGTGTGCCACAAAATAATGTCTAAAATAGACAATTAAATTGGAGAATTTGATTTTCTGAAATAGGCCTCCAAGAAAGTTGAATATATCCAAATATATGATACCTATGTAAAATATGAAGGTAGTTATTGTTATTTTTTATGTCCTTAGAAAAAAACTCCTTTGTTTTTCCAAAATTCATCTTCATTTGGTTAGAAACCGCTTTTGAAAATGATGACCAAAAACAAAGTCAAAAGTGCAACATGGTCTAGCAGAAGTGCAGCACCCAACTTGTGGAGAAATTTTGAAGGCCTTACCTTGATCCAAATTCACTTATGAAATATGAATTGGAAATATGAGGATGTCTATTTGTCATTAGAGTCATCATGCACTTCCCAAACCTTCTCCAAGACACCTAAATATTCAATCTCCGAAGACTACTCCAGAAGTGCAACAACTCTCCTGTAGAAACTATATTTTTGGAATTTCTCCCAAATAATAATACCTATGTATAAAATGGAGGTTTTTGTTCCTTATTCGATTATTGACAAAAAATATCTCACTTTTTCAAATTCATCTTCCTTACTTCAGAAACCAATTTTGAAGTAAGATTGTCGTTATGTGTGGAAAATGATTTGTCTCTTGAAATGATTTCTTGAGAAATGGTGAAGACATGATCTCATGTGATGAAGTGGGATCATACCTGCTGGTATGACCTCCCTTATGTCTCTTCTTCTCAGTTGTCTCTAATTCCATAGTAAACCCTAGCTCAATGGAAGGGGAAATTAGGGTTTAGTGTAGGGAAAAAGGGGGATTTCAGCAATTTAGAAATGAAGGGAGATGAAGGGGTTAGGGAGTTTCTAAATTTTTAGGAAAATTTGGAGTGGTAGGGATGGATGTTAGGAAGTGGGGAAAAGTGAAAATTTAAGGAAAGAGTGAGGGGAAGGGGTCCAAAATGTCAAAACATGGTCCTAGCCTAGGAAAGTATAGTCTAGGCTAGGGTTTGTGGGAAAATGATGATTTGGAGGGATAGGAGTGAGGGAAAATGTCTATGAAAACTTGGAAATTCCAACATCACATATATTTGATACTTGGAAACTTGTTGTTCAACAAAAACCTGTATTACAAATCCATTCTAGAAAAAGAGAAAAAATAGTGCTAGATTTAGATATCTTGCTAAAAGGACACATCAAGGTAAGTGCTTTGGCTTGTGGAAGTCCCATTCCACATACAACAAATAAATATGCTACATAGCACCTCTACAATGACTATTTTTCCCTCAACAAAATTATATTCAATGATAGATATCTAATCTCGTATATTGAAGACCTTCTAGACACATTGAAGGGATTCAAGATCTTTTACCAAGATTGACTTTAAGTTTCACTACCATCAAGTTTAAACCAACACTTTATATGTTTGGCATAGTATATTCAAAGAAAGAAATAAACTATTTGAGTGGTTGGTGATACCCTTTGGCATAAAAAAGGCACCAACAACCTCTATGCAGTTGATGAACGATGTTTTTCACCCATTTATAGATAAATTTGTTGTGGTCTACCTCAATGATGTTCTTATATTCAATAGGTCATGAGATGAACACTTCCAATGTATTGTGCAAGTATTTCAAACTTTGCACCAACATAAGTTCCTTTGTAACCTATAGAAATAAGCATTTTCCATGAAGTACATACTATACCTTGGCTTCATTATTTATTAAACAAGTGTGCATGTGGATCGAGAGAAAATACAGGGCATCCACAATTGGCCTACCCCAACCAACATCAACGAGTTATGAAGATTCCTCCACTTGGCACAATTTCACAGGGGATTTTTCTTGGGTTTTCTTTTATGTTACACATCCCCTGCATCATATCCTACATGAGAATTCCAAGAAACTCATTTTCAAATGGGATCACATGTAAAAAAAAATATTTGAAGAAGTTAAGGTGACCTATGCTAGTCTTAATCCTACTTAATCTCCATCAGTAATTTGAGAATCAAACCAACACCTCTTAGTATGCACTTGGCATTGTTCACATCCACCATGGACACCCAATCACATACCATTCAAAAACATTCATTGATGTTATCCGCAACTATTCAACCTACAATCATGAGCTCTATGTGGTTGTTTAACATGTCAAAATATGGTGATAATACATACTGGGTAAGGAGATTTGTTTTCATTCCAACCATAAGCCTTTGCAGATTGTGTTGACATAGAGTATGTTGCAAAGTAGACAATGAATTAAATGGATTGCATGCTACTATAGTTTCACCTAGAAATCAAGCACAAGTGTGAATTATCCAACTGTGCAACAAAATAGAGTAAACCACCAATGAGAACATTGCTAGTCATTTTGGACATGTGCACATCAAATCATGATTAGTGGCATCAATACACCAAAAACCACCATTTTCATACATCTATGCAGATCACAACTCTAGGCAATCTAGTGTAAATTTCTAGTTGTGCAACAACTTGTATTTCCATGTAAATTTGTGTGTACTGGAAAGGGAAAATGCAACAAGCTAATCTAGGAATACCTTATCCCAAGTCAAGAGGTCACTTTGATATACATAAGGCTCGCGTAGTTTTGTAGAAACACTACTATTGGTCTCACCCTTATGCAAACATGGATAAATACATGAAGGCATTTGTTTCTTGCACAATAAAAAAATGGCCAATAGGAAGTAGGGACTGTACAGATATCTATTCAATCCCAGGCAACCACAAGAGTCTATCTTTGTGAATTTTCTAATAGGCCTACCAACAACATGCAAAAACCATGATGCAGCGGCTATTGTCATTGATAGGTTCTCGAAGATGGTAGTACTTGCACCTTGCAAGAAAACTGACTTTAGAAAAGACATAACAAAGTTTTTTTTGCACACATATGGGTCAAATTTGGAGCACCAACATACATTGAGTCATACCATGAACCTAAGTTCATCAACAATTTTTGGAAATCACTCTAGAGCATGTTAGACACAAGGATTGATATGTCCATATTCTTTCACCTACAAACTGATGGGAAAGAAAAAAATTTGAACCAAACTATAGTTTACCCACTGTGCATGTACAATCATAGGCACACTCACATTTGGGATGAAAAACTTGCTTTCATTTAGCACAGTTACAACATAGCTTAGCACAAATCCACATAATGTAGTGTTTTAGAAGTCTTATATGAATATCAACCCACAATGTTAATCAATGATGCATTCCCTAGGCCCATAATTGTAGGCACTTTTGCATCGATGCAAAAAGAAATCGATAAAGAAACACACTTTATTGAACAAATATAGAGTGTTCGACACCAATTTTGATCCGAAATCAGATCCAGAAGCCTAACAAGGCTTGAAAAAAGCTCAAAAATTAAAGTGCTCAGAATGCGACGAAACTAGTGCCATTGCGTTCGTCTCATCTTCTTGATTCCGGCGGTATATTTACTTTGTCAAACGGGCTCCGTATGGAGAACATATCGCATTCTGTCCGAAAAGTCAAACAGACAAAAAAATGTCGACTGGGCAGTCCGTACAGGCTGGCGTGGTAAAGGCCGTACAGGCGACGTGGAAAAATATGTACGATGACGTGGCAAAATTTATGTGGCAGTTTGATTGGCTGGTAGTTGGTCAAATCAATTGACGACACATGTCAATTGTTTGGTCAAATGATTGGGTGCCACATGGCCCAATCATGGGCTGCCACGTGGCACCCCTTTATTGGTTGTTGGTGTTTGGTTTGTTTATTAAAATTTTATGGAGGTTGTGGGGTTCGACCCCTGGACCTCCCCACCATGTAAGACTTTCACAAATCCGCTCGACCATTGTACCACAGCTTGTTCCTTGTTGGATATATGACTTGTAAAATATTTAATGTTGAGTTTTGTTTTAAATGGCGTGGGGTCGAGTCGGGGCTTAGCCCTGACCCATGGTTTTGTGCATTGACATATGCCCATACTCTCCAACATTACACGTGCGTGGGATTTGTGTTAAGCCACGGTTCTATTGTGTGGTATGCGACCTTAACCTTTGGCACGCAGGTTTTGGTGTTCAACGTTTAGTCCTTTTTGTAAATGTGTGTGGTCACATGGACCGCATATGCCCGAGAGCTAGGCGGTTAGGGGCTGGAGGTGCCCTAACCATCCTACGGTTTGCACCATTGGTGCGGTTGCACCCGATGCTAGGTTTTCACACTTTATATTGCGTGTGTGTCAGGTTCATTTTAGGAGGGTGCGTTTTGTAGGACTAGTGACAGCAAGCTTGAAGGGGAAAACTTCCAGGAGGCATAACTTCTTCATTTTTCGACCGATTGAGGTGTCGAAAGAGCCCAGATAGGGGTTTTTGGCTGCTCTGAAGCCATTGGAGAAGTTAGAGTAGAGTTATACTAGAGGAAAACCAAGATAAATCCATTTTGACGCAGAGAAGCTTTTGAGGAGGAGACGTTGTCGAACCATTTCTGGGACCTCCGGACGTCCGTTTCATGTGTCGTTTTCTTTGCATGGTTCTTGAGATCTGGACGAACATGACCAGATTAGTCTTGTATCCATTTGGCATTGCAGAGATGTACTTTTGATCTTTTGAAAAGAAATAAAGAAGCCTCCCCCATAGAGAAAAGGCCCGGAGACGTAGGCAAAGTTGTGTCAAACTCCGTTATCAATCTGCGTGTTATGGTTTGTTTTATTGCATTTTAGATCTGCACATACATATATGGATGTTATAATTCCTCTTCTTTCCTCATTCTTTCACTAATTTTCTCAAATGGTTAATTAACGCATGCAAAATTAAAACTCAACCATAAGTCATTAAAAGATCCTACGGATCAAGTGGTATCAGAGCTAGTTGACATTTGGATTTGAGTTGCATGTTAACCAGGGAAAAGCTACAGCATGGTGAAGGCGAGCTTGTTGCAGAAAATCCATTAATTGGATTGAGAAAAAGAGCTTCTCACAGCGAGAAGATGGCATCGGAAGAAGGGATTTCTCAAGATGAGAAAGAATTCTGAAAAACATTCCTTACTATGTCGAAGATGGTGAAAGTCTTGTACGAAGATTACTTGGAACGGAAGCGACCAGTTTTGGGTGATTTTTCAAAAGGCAAAAGTGAAGAGGAAGAGGACCATCCTTAGATTCCTCCTTCACCTCCTTCTTCTCCTTCTTTTTCAAGTTCAAGATCTAAATCTAGTGGAAAGAAAAATGTTCATAAGAATAAAAATGAAATGCCATTGTTAAAACTTGATGTAAAATTTGAGTTACTCATATATGATGGTGAAGTAAATGCAGAAAAACTTGATAACTGGATCAGGAAGATGGAGGTATACTGCAGTGTGCAATAGATCGAGGATGAGGCCACACGAATCCAGTTGGCATCTTCGAGACTTGCA
>SNQJ01S0028956.1:105520-121018 GCA_010110895.2 Picea sitchensis
CAGAGAGCAAGCCGGGTGGCCTATCCCGAGCTTGTTGACTGGTCAGTAACCTTTTGGGGACCAAAAGGTCTTATTGTGGGGAGGTGTGATCCGAAATCGGATCCAGAAGCCCGACAGGGCTTGAAAAATGCTCAAAAATGAAAATGCTCAGAATGCGACGAAACCAGTTCCATTGTGACCATCTCGTCTTCCTGATTACGACAGTATATTTACTTTGTCAAATGGGCTCCGTATGGAGAAGATATTGCGTTTTGTCTGAAAAGTCAAACAGGCAAAAAAATGTTGACTGGGCAGTCTGTACAGGATGACGTGGCAGAGGCCGTACAAGTGATGTGGCAGAATCCGTACGATGACGTGGCAAAAGTTATGTGGCAGTTTGGTTGGCTGGTAGTTGGTCGAATCAGTTGATGACACGTGGCAATTGTTTGGTCAAATGATTGGGTGCCACATGGCCCAATCATGGGTTGCCACGTGGCACCCCTTTATTGGTTGTTGGTGTTTGGTTTGTTTATTAAAATTTTATGGAGGCCGTGGGGTTCGACCCCCGGACCTCCCCACCATGTAATACTTTCACAAATCCACTCGACCATTGTACCATAGCTTGTTCCTTGTTGGATATATGACTTGTTAAATATTTAATGTTGAGTTTTGTTTTAAATGGCATGGGGTCGGGCCAGGGCTTAGCCCCGACCCACGGTTTTGTGCGTTGACATATGCCCATACTCTCCAACATTGCACACATGCGGGATTTGTGTTAAGCCACGGTTCTATTGTGTGGTATGTGACCTTAACCTTTGGCACACGGGTTTTGGTGTTCAACGGTTAGTCCTTTTTGTAAATGTGTGTGGTCACATGGACCGCATATGCCCGAGAGCTAGGCGGTTAGGGGCTAGAGGTGCCCTAACCATCCTGCGGTTTGCACCGTTGGCGTGGTTGCGCCCGGTGCTAGGTTTTCACGCTTTATATTGCGTGTGTGCCAGGTTCATTTCAGGAGGGTGCGTTTTGTAGGACCAGTGACAACAAGCTTGAAGGGGAAAACTTCCAGGAGGCATAACTTCTTCATTTTTCGATCGATTGAGGTGCCGAAAGAGCCCAGATAGGGGTTTTTGGATGCTATGAAGCCATTGGAGCAGTCAGAGTAGATTTATACTAGAGGGAAACCAAGATAAATCCATTTTGACGTAGAGAAGCTTTTGAGGAGGAGACGTTGTCGGACCATTTCTGGGAGCTCCGGACGTCTGTTTCGCGTGCCGTTTTCTTTGCATGGTTCTTGAGATGTGGAAAAACATGACCAGATCAGTCTTGTAGCCATTTGGCATTACAGAGATGTACATTTGAGCTTTTGAATAGAAATAAAGAAGCCTCCCCCATAGAGAAAAGGCCCGGAGACGTAGGCAAAGTTGTGCCGAACTCCGTTATCAATCTGCGTGTTATGGTTTGCTGTATTTTATTGCATTTCAGATCTGCACATACGTATATGGCTGTTATAATTCCTCTTCTTTCCTCATTCTTTCACTAAGTTTCTCAAATGGTTAATTAACTCATGCAAAATTAAAACTCAACCATAAGTCATTAAAAGATCCTATGGATCAAATTTCAAGACATTCTAACGTAGGCAACTGATAAGTAAAAGAAGTTCCATGCTAAGCACCATGTCCATGCAAATTCTTAGTTGGAGGGGAATAAGGTTTTGCTTCTCATACAAAAGGAGAAATTTAAAGGCCAACATCACAACCTACACCCATTAAAATACAGAGCGTACACCCTCACTAAGAAATAAGGTGACTATGATTTCAAGCTTGATTTCCCAATTTATCTTGGTCTTCATCCATTTTTTAACATTGAGCTCCTGCAGAATTCTCCATTACTTGAGTGGAGTGTTATGTACCCTAAGCCTCTAGCCAGTATTAATTTTGAGTTTAGCATGTTGATACAATCAACACTTTAACAAGTACACTAGAATTTCCACACTTTAACAAGTGCACTAGGACCTGTGTACACCTCTGCATAGGAATGCTCAATACTTGGTAATATGTTTGGAGTAGCCTTACTAGTTTTATTGATTTTATGATGTTCTTAATTAAATTTCAATCCCATACCCTCATACATGATAGAATCCAATGAAAATATTGCAATTTTTCCAAAATCGGAAATGGTGAAAAATGTTGATCACATCGCTGACATAAATTTTGTGCCAATAGTATAATTGTATAAGTCTTGCAATACCTGTAGAGTTATGCATGGCATGAATCCTTTAAATACCATAGTCTTGAAGAAGTATTATGGTATAAATTTAGAAATGTTTGTTTTAAAAGGAGAGTTACAAATAAAGTTTATCTAGGAAGCTCATAGCTCTGAAGTTGGACACTTTGGAGTGATAAAAATCTTGGCTTATTTTTTAAGCTAGTGTTAGTTGCAGGTGTAAGCTGATGTGGAGAAATTTGTATCTGGTTGTTTGCTATGCAGTAATTCAAAGCCAAGAATTGGGAGTTGATCTTTTACTCTCCACATCCTATTCGGTAATACTAATCGGTAAAGGCCCTGGGCACTATTAATGGGCATTCTTTATAGATCCTGTGAGATGGGAATTTATTTCCCTAGTTGAAATAGTGTAACTAGGAAATAAGCAAGAAAACACTTCTTCAAATTTCATTAGTGTATTGGTACATTTTGTGATGCCTAATATTATTTTTTACTGAGATAGTACAGTCTTAAGCATATTTGAGACTACCCTATGGGTTTATGGATACATACTTGAAGAAAAGTACAACTTTCTTGCAGCACTTCAAACTGGTAACCAGGTAAAAGAAACGTTCAAGATTGAAACTATTGTTTCTTCTTTGACAACTTAATTGAAGTTGGATGTAAATTATTGGCAAATTTCCACTACAAGGAAATAGGTAATGAAGTATTGAGTTGAGGAAAGGTTCATTCTAATATGATAATGATTTAGAAACAATGTAGAAGATATATGTTGATAACTATTTTGTCTTCTTGTTATAATTGGTTGAAAACAAAAAGCATTCATAGTGTGTTATGTACTTTCACAAACTGCAGTTAATCTATAAGAAAATTTTTATGGTTTTACAATGAAATGTTCAGTTGACATTTTTCCCTCCATGCATAATTGCCTATTCTAACACCAAAAGCTGATGAGAAGGAATACTTTACTAAATCTATGCAATTGAATCAATCGACCATGGTATAAGGAAATAACCAACTGAGGTAAATGTGTTGATGTTGGGGCTCATCCATGGTTCAAATATGTTAATTGGATTGCATTTTATTTTTGGTTTAATATTTACTACAACCTTGATTAAAAAAAATACACTCTTGATTGCATGGGCTTAAAGGCTCCTTTGTTTTGTGAGTTGTCAATACTTTACTTGATATGCTTATTTTCCTCTCTTTGTCTTGAGTTTTGTCATTTCTTGTCCTGAAATGTTTGTACCTCAAAAACATGGTATACAAGAGCCAAAGGGAGTTCCCCAGTCAAATCTCTATGGCCATAAGATTGTAGTATGTTATCATAGTTTGGAATATCCTTATGTGAATGTGGTTTACCCAGCACAATATATTTTTTAAATTTGCAGACCAAAGACAAGAGGGTATATGTGTTTTGTATCAATTATAACTACTTTTATTTTATAGCATAATTTGCCAACATTTTTTAGAACATAATTCTAAACTACAAATGAAAGTGACAAGTGGCTTTGCAGTAGTGTTTTTATTTAGTTTTCAGTAATATTTTTATATTATTAAATATGGGTATGTTACAGGGACCTATGATCTATGCACCAATGCAATTTTACTATGCACCAAATATCAAGACATTCCTATCACATTAAACAATCCCTGCAACCACAACACCAAGTTTACCTTTGCAAAGACTATATTTTGGTAATAGAGCATCCAATTTTGTGCCAACGATAGAAGTCAACACCCTATGATACCTCAGTGAAAGCTCAACTTTCACTTCAATGCCACCTCACATTCAAGAGGAACTACAAATATGACAAAGTAGGTTATCAAAGTTGGATGGGTTGTTGTTAGGACTACACGCAAGGAAATGGTCAAATCTAACCAAGTGAGAAAATATCCTAGTGGACATGATTTCCATAAATGAGGCAATGATCAACCTCGTACACTGAGCCTAAGGTTGGTCGTTAGGTACTATATTGGAGATTGAGAAGTGATTATCTAAATTCTATAAATATGTAATGTATGGCATTGTAAATCCTCTTAGCAGTGATTAGAATAGTTGTATCTCTATACTTTGTAGGGAAATCTCAAACATCTTCTTCCACAAGGAAATGAGCATACAATGTTAAAGCTACAGCCCATGCTCAATCTTGTCCTCAATTCCAATAAAGATCATACATAATTGAGAAAACCTCTCGTGTCTTCTTGCTTTTCTTTTGTGGGTTGCTCATTGGATTGATTTTCTTATTTATGGTTTCTTGTTCATCATGTAGGTAGGTAAATAACAATGTCAAGAACATACTTAATTATCCTAAGTATTTTGTTACACTGCATTGTTCTTCTTAAATTTATTTTACAACTTTGTTGTTATTGTTTTTCATACTGTACAAGGAATATCTACTTAGATTTATTGTTCTTCTTGCAATACTACACATACTTTGTTCCTAGTTAGCATTGTAATTGCACTCTACATTTCCTCGCATTCGCATCAATGCCACTTATGTACTTTACTAGTAAATCCCTTAAGCTTTTTCTCTGGAAATTGTACATATGTTCACCAAAGTCCTCCCCTGCACTTTTCAACACTGTGACCAATTTTTACTTTTTCACTCAGTTCAAGTATCCCATGTTGCGCAAATAGTTGAGCCTCCTCACAGGTTTAATATATTTCACATCTGTTGGGGCCACATGATCCCCCTTGCAACCAGATCAAATTATGCCAAAAATATTGTTATGTGGAGGAAGTGCTAGTATGATCACTGCATGCAGTGCAGCTATGATGAGGTCTCAATTGTATGGGAAAAGATATAGATAATTCAATACAAATGTTCCACCAACAAGATGAAATAATAGCCTCTTGATAAAGAAAGGGGAGGGGGGTAAGTACTGAAATTATTTTTATGCAGACTGAGTTTACAATGCCAAAAGAGATATTTGATGCTTGTATTATACAGTACAAAAAATAACAAAACACAGAAAATCATATGAAATTATCATGTTTTACCTTTTTCTTGTACATTTCAACTAACATTGGCAACTTAGACCTATTTTTCCATCCACTTAGTGTGCCTTTCAAAGTACGTCCATTAAGAAGTGGTCCATAATGTGTTGAAAGTTCCATTTTTCCACTAGGAACTCCAATTTAAGAGTCAATGATTTTTACTTCAGTTCTAAATTTTTTAATAATATACATCATACCAATTCATCATATCCTAAACATTATTTTCTGAGAAAAACATATTCAATTAAAACAAATAAATTGACTAATGTGTAGGAATGAGAAGTACGTAGCAGCAGGACTCTAAGGCGGTCCACATCAACTCAACATTACCAACACATTCAAAACAATAATCTCCTCCACCTATTTTTATCTCCTTCACAACCTACATGACGAAGAAAGTTCAGTTTTAGATTATAACTAATGATCAACTAATTATAAATAAATGTTGAAAAAAATGGCTTCACAAGATATTTCTATTTGCTCTATAATGCAAACAAAAATTTCTAAAAGTGGATGTGCATATCTATTGAGCTATGACAAAAGTTTGAGAGGATCTATATGGGCTGTAGTTTTTTTGTCCTTTGAGAGAAAGTGGACGATGCCCGGAATATTAAGCAAAACCTTTATACCTAAGCTTCATATCATAGTCATCAATCTAGTGGTTTGAGTCGGGGTGTCACCATGATAATGACCCAAATTCAAACTCTGGTGGGCATAGATCCTTGATCAATTTCAAAAGTATATATACCTATGTTTGGGAAAACTTTTCTGTTTTTTCTAGGTCTTTAGTAATTTCATGCTTGAGAATATTCCAAGAAAGGGAAGAATTCATTGAAGCAAACAAGATTTACAGGCTCATCCTGAGGTATAGTTCAAACATAAGTTCTCAATAGGACAGTTCTGAAGGTGGTTTCCTTTGAGAAGATGTCAGCTTGTTATCTCACTTTATTAATAGTGATAACCCTACATCATATTGAAGTGCACTCACTCTTAATCAATCTACAAGAAGAAAATATATAATCCTTTTCTACAGCATTCAAATAGAAAATTCAGGGCTTATGAACAAGATGCAAGTATCAAGAAGTCAGATCCATGAATAAGAACAATATCAGAATAAAACTCCTTGGCCAAGCTTCAATAACATGAGAAGATACTTGGCTAGATCATCCATATTTGATTCTCTTGATGAGGAAACCCTACCCATAGAATTGGGATCAGTGTTGCATTATGGAGTTTAAAAATTTTCTCCTGGATAAAAGTTTTTAAAAGGCCGAGGTTATTCAGTTTAATGCAGTTTGGGAAAAGAATCCACAGTGATATTGTTAATCTCTTATTTGATGATACCTGTAGTGCTCCAGTTTCGAATTCCTTATCACTAAGAATGGATGATTCCCAAGCCCCGCCACATGTGGATCATATCCTTAGAGTTCCAATGTCTCCATCTATTGCAAATGTAGTTTTACCAGATAGATATATTACAAACACTGGGCTATGGAAAAGTTCTATAGTTGATCCACTCGTTAGATATAGTCTAGAAAAGGTTAGTCTTGATAAGAATATGTATCACAATGATCCAATGGTATCAATATTTGTGCATGTTGAAGAGGATAAAATCCACAAGAAACAAGTTAATAATGACATATCAACAGTGAGGGAAATGGATATGGTTGTAACATGTGAGATAAAGAAAAACACAGAGAAAAAGTCTAGATACGAAAAGAATTTGAAGATGTCTTCTGAGTGGAATAAAGGGCATTTGGAAGTAACCAATCATCAAACGGTGAAGCAAGAAAATGAAACTACTAGATATTAGAGAGTTACTTTGGTTCTAACTTGTAAATATGCCAACTCTTATTCTCTTGTCCAAATCCCATATTTGCAATCAACAACATTGAAAAATCATCTTTCTCCTGTAGACTGGATCCCAGTGTCAAGTTTAGTTGATATGATTTATTTAGGCAATATTGAGTCTCTACCTCGAAACTATGTGGAATCTTATGTATCTTATTAAGCCTAGAAGTCTGTTACATGTCCAAAACAAAAATCCTTGTTGGAAATAAAACTAGAAAAATAGAAACAAAAAAGCCGAAATAGATAAAATTGCTTCTGAAATTGCTATTTTGGTAACACCAACTAATCTAGAAAGCATAGGATCATTTCCATGGACTGGATTTGTCATTGTTTCATAAGTCAAATCATGCTCAATAGAATTTGAAATATGTTGCGAATTTTATATGCTCTAGTTCTTGAATTTTTGATAGTGGTATTTTCATCAAATCTAGGAAGATCCATTTGCATGATCTACTGGAAGAAGAAGTTTTAGCAAAAAAAATTAAGCCAACAAAATGAAACTCCTGTCACTGTCAATATTGGAACCTACGATCTAGTTAAAGGAAGGCATTGTCTCTGCTAATTTTTCTTTCCTCATATTTATGTAATCTATTTCCTTTGGAATCAAAGAATATCATGAAAATGGCACGTTATTTCTCAATAGAAATTGCAGTTGTAGGATCTGAAGCAATTTCACCAAGGAACCAATCAAGGTTTGTGGAAAATGCAGTGTTGCAAGAAAATTAAGTGTTCCAAAGTGATCTAAGGATTTGAATAAATGATGGGAAGATGCGGTGTTGCAATACTTTCCCATTGTCATGAAATGAAACAACAAAGGGATAAAGATGAATTACCTCAAGATAGTCGACGAAGGTGAGCTTGCAACCTTGTTTCTTAATCAATTCTAGGCTACAATAATAGAAGAAAGACATCGTTCGACGTTCGAGAAACCCCAAAAAATTCAAGATCAATCGTGGTAACCCGCTTGGCTCTCAAGAACCTCTGGAGATGAGAAAATTCATCAAAAAACTTCAACTTGAACCCAATGAACATATTGGTAGATCATGTATGATTTACACTAGATGGGAGGCACAAATCGCTCCCATAAATCCCCTTGGTCTTAGGAAATCGGGCGAACAGAAGATTCAATATGGTAACTGCCCATACTATGAATTTGGGGGCGAATTATAATTTAACCCTAGATTTAAACCAAATGGGAGGGCGAACTTCAACCACAAATTCCCATATTTCCTGGATTTGGGCAAACTTCTACCAGAAATTCCCATATTTCCTGGAATTGGGCGAACGGAATCTTGAATCTCTAATGTTCACAAGTTAAACTTGTTTTTTCTTCTCTCTCCCTCCTAAAAACATGGGTGAATCCTACATACGATTTTTCTTTTAAAATAAACTATGGGCAAATGAAAAAAGTTAAAAAAAAACATTATACTACAAAAAATCTCCCAATAAAATTTGGAGGCCCCTTAATTTCGCCCATGAGCGAAATTTCACCCCTAAAATCATCCTTGGTTGTCAAGATCATTCCACTCTCTTTCTAGTGAATGGTTGCACTCCATAATGATTTTCTTAATTGAGATTGTTTTTCTCATCATGAGTTCAATGAACAAATGTTGATTTCTGTATTGTAAATGGGTACCTAACATGGCTTTATTTGTCGAGACCCATATAAAGGATTATTGTCCATGATGGTTATTTATAGTACCTCTCATTCTGCACCTTTGAGTAGTGTATTTTGTGCCACTCGTGTAGATATTTTTGGAAGTGTAACCAGGCATTTGCGTCCATGTACTGCCTTGTTTTGCAGTCTCTTAGGGCTTGCCACTTTAGAGTGTTTGTTTCTTAGGTTTTTTTTCATCTTTTCCACCTTAGGTTTTTTCCATGTACTCCATACCTTAGAGATCAATTGTTACATCCATTTCCATCATCTATGACCACCTAGTTCAGCATTATGGGGGGATGGTGTGCAATGCTTCCTTGAGTGATTCTTTATGCTTCACCAATTTTTTTTACATAAACCACTTTTAAGAGTGATCATCACATCAAGCACCAATTCTTATTTTGACTCAGCGATTACATTGGCTAGTGACCCATTCACTCTGATGATATGGATTTCCATCCATAAGGACACTCATTTTATGATGTTTTTGGCAACTGTACATGATTTACCTCATCCAGATTTTTGTGTCAAGACTCATTTCAGAGTATTAGTCTCTTTGCTTGAGAAGTTTGAAATTTTGATTTCTACACAGATATTTGATGGTGTTGACAGCTTGGGGTTCTTGGCCCTCCTCTTTAGATTTTTTATCATACTTCATGTTTGTATTTTTTAGCCTTCATGGGCCTCATTGATATTTTGATGGATGATGGTGTTTTGTTTTGTTCGAAGACTTTAGTATAGTTCTTCACTAGAACCTATTTTTTGAAGCATTTATGTGATGGTTGTTAGTGTTTTCCATTCTTGTGCCTATGGAACCAATCCTCTATCGCTTCAGAATTCAACCATGTTCTTTGAGGTTACTTGGCCCTCTTATTCATAGTTTTTTCATACTTCCTAATTGGATCTTTCAACCTCTGCAAGCCTCATGCTCTTGCTTTTCAATGCATATTTGTGGGATCTTCTTCAGTTTCATCTCCAACACCATTTTCAACACTAGAATTTTTCTCTCTTTTGGAGAGGATATTTTTCCTATGGGTTTTTTTCATTTTCTCCTGCTATGAGAGTTTGTACATGGGTACCTTATCAGGCCTTGTTGTTGGGATACATATTTGTTCTTATTTGTTCCTCCCTACGTTTTGATTATGGGGGGGGGTTGGTGTGTTTGTTTAGATTGTAAATTGTATCTATCTCTAAACACATGAAAATTGTGTGAGTTAAGCTCATGTAGATTGTTTCAGCTACCCAACTAATCTTAAGTGTTTGTTGGGCCTCCGAAATTCTATAAATTAAGGAGCTCTCCTTGTAATCATTTAGATAATTCACATCAATTCACATCAATACATATTAATAGATTATTCTCTATTAGATTAATATTTTTATTTATGTATGTTAATATCTTTTATAAATAAATCTTAACCCACATTGGTTTATCCTCTATGTTTCATTTTATCTTTTTCATGGATCACTTTTTTGGGCTATGTGCATAAATTATGTTGTTCCAGAGTCTGTATTTAAGGCTATAAAGCATAGAGTCTAGGCATCTGAAAAGAGGGTAAATGATAAACAAGGAAGAAAACAACTTTTAGGAAAAGAAGCTAAGGATGATTTTTGAGTTGTCTTTGTCTAGCTTCCAATTGTTCCTGAATGCTTATGTCTCATTCAATAGTTTCCCATGAACGTTCGAGTTCGAACCAGGTGGTGGCAATTTTCAGGATGGTGTCAAAAACGTTTAATGCAACGCTGGTTTGATCTGTGAGACCAGGTTCGATATTGGGTTGTCTTGTAGCAAGCACAGTCATGGAGGAATAGAGTTTTAAGGGATGTTTCTTTTTAGGTTTTGTAACAACCATGGTTGTATAAAGGTTTAAGAATTATAAAGTAAAAATTAATTAGGGGATTAATTGTCTTAACAAGGTATTAATTAAACGAAGATTGATCTAATGATATTAATTAAGTAAGTTATTGATTAATTAAAGGTTATAATTGTGATTAATTAATTAATAATTTAACTACAAATTACATTTAATGACATGAGTAATAAATTTAAGAGATTAATGATATATGTTATAAAATGGTTACATACCCAACAAGGGATAACCTGTTAATCCCGAGAGGATAAAACATTAAAGGAAGGGATAAGGGGAGGAACGGAGGGTAGGTAAGAAAATAAAGGCATGAGTCGGTGAAGGAGGAAAGGGAGGAGGGAGGTTTATGTGAGGGGGAATGAAGGATGGGAGAGGGATTTGGAGGACGGTTGGACTTGCAGGGAGGAGAGAGTTTCTGGAAGGGGCATTTTGATCAGTTGAGGCACCGGATTGCTGGAGGTTTTGGGCACGGGGGCCAGGATATCCATAGATATCTTGGAGCTAGATAGTTTTCCTAGTTGGCAGGGAGGATAGTAGGTTTGGGCAGTGTTGGTCTGTGCATCAGGGAGCATGAAGGCAACAGCAAGGCAGCCAGGCGACAGAAATTAGCATCAGAACCAGGTAAGTTGTTAAATTTATGTATTGTTTCATTCTGCCAATGAAATCATTAATCATTGATAAATCTAAGTTACTGAAGTTGTTGTTATGAAAATCAATATTATGTTANTCTAATGATATTAATTAAGTAAGTTATTGATTAATTAAAGGTTATAATTGTGATTAATTAATTAATAATTTAACTACAAATTACATTTAATGACATGAGTAATAAATTTAAGAGATTAATGATATATGTTATAAAATGGTTACATACCCAACAAGGGATAACCTGTTAATCCCGAGAGGATAAAACATTAAAGGAAGGGATAAGGGGAGGAACGGAGGGTAGGTAAGAAAATAAAGGCATGAGTCGGTGAAGGAGGAAAGGGAGGAGGGAGGTTTATGTGAGGGGGAATGAAGGATGGGAGAGGGATTTGGAGGACGGTTGGACTTGCAGGGAGGAGAGAGTTTCTGGAAGGGGCATTTTGATCAGTTGAGGCACCGGATTGCTGGAGGTTTTGGGCACGGGGGCCAGGATATCCATAGATATCTTGGAGCTAGATAGTTTTCCTAGTTGGCAGGGAGGATAGTAGGTTTGGGCAGTGTTGGTCTGTGCATCAGGGAGCATGAAGGCAACAGCAAGGCAGCCAGGCGACAGAAATTAGCATCAGAACCAGGTAAGTTGTTAAATTTATGTATTGTTTCATTCTGCCAATGAAATCATTAATCATTGATAAATCTAAGTTACTGAAGTTGTTGTTATGAAAATCAATATTATGTTATGAAGTTATTGTCTCAGTTTATGAAATAAATTGCTTATGAAATAATGTGATGTTAAATTTATTTGGTTGTTACATTTGGTATCAGAGCGTCTTAGTTTGAAATATGGGCCTGAGGGCGAAAACCCCAAGCGTTAACTCTAGCCATGCTTAACCTACAAGAAAAACACGTCATTTTGCGTCTTAATAGATTGTGTCAAGAAACATTCAGCTTGACCCAATATGACTAATACAGTATCAGAAAATATACTCAAGGTAGTACCCCTACATTATCCAAGCAAATGGTCTCATATATATCACAAGCAATCGCTTTAGGCAATACCCTTTAACTGGATCATATATGGCTACTACGGTATTAGTCTGAATATTCAAAGGAACGCCCTTTAAAATAGTGGCAGCAAACCAGATAGTTTGAAGGATCACTTCCCACAAAATGGCTACCCTTAAAGCAGCCTGATAAAGCTATTAAGCACGAAAAACAGAGGTGATAACTTAATTTTATTTGAGCAATACTTTTCAATGAGGTTTCGGGTAGAATAGACACCTGAAATCTATGAAAATGTCGAGGGAAGCTTCTATCCAAGGCTTGAAATTGGCAAGATTGAATAACTACATGAATTATACTATATAAAATGCAATAGGACTTTTGCAAAACCTCGAAAAGGCCTACTTCATCTCGAACTTACCTAAATAAGGAACTGCCAATGTGCAGCAGGAAAAAGGAAATTTTGAAGACTTGTATTGCACGAGAATGGTGTAAACTACTTGCCTGTATTAGCCTCGGTAAATTTTAAATAATGTAAAATCTCATGAACAATAGACCAATACAAATTTTAACCTTGCCAAGAAAGCAATTCTAACACCACGTAATGTTTCATGAAACTAATCGTTATCCCAAAAGAGAGTTGTCTATTACGCAGGAGAATGGATCTGAGCCGTTAGATCTTGGGCAGATACCTGATAGCCATCAGATCTGCAGGGAGTTGCGAGGGAGTTAAGTCCTCGAGGACAGGAGGAGAAATCCCGACGAGAGGTGTGAAGGCATCGAGATATCGACGTTCGTGAAATCGGGAGTCACGAGGTCGAGGAAGTCAGGACATTTCAAGTCTCGAAATAGCAGGAATGATCTAGACCGTCCGTTTGAGGAGACACGTGGCGGAGATTGAACAACCCGTCGGTATATCAGCTACCAGGGTTTTGAGTTGACAGAGGATTTCCATCATCAGAGCATCGAAAACTCTGAAACAGCGAGAGGCGATCAAGACCATCCGTTCTTGGGATGCGTGGTAGTGATCGGAGCCATCGAGAAAGGTCCCGACAGGAGGTCATCCATCGGGCAATCAGGAGTCGAGAAATCGTGGATCCCGCAGACGAGTGGTCCTTGCAGTTCAGAAACGCGAGGCCCGATTTTCCAAAAAGTGGAAAGCTCCATGGTGGAAGCCAGATGTCATCGCGTATCGGGATATCGTGAGTCCCGAGAACATAGCAGCGAGAGTTGTGAAATCATAAAATGCGATTTCCCGATGGGCCAAGGGACAGTGGGGCCCACAGAAGGGTCAACGGTGGACAGGTGGCAGATTGCATCGCGGATTGGAATATCGCGAGTTCCGTGGACAAAGTGTCCACGCACTATGAAACTACAAACTCCANCCAAAACCCGGAAAGGAGGGAAGGTCGTGATCACGGGGCAATGGTCACATGGGCCGAGAACCTAGCTCGGAGGGCTAGCCGAAGTTACCGTGCATCGAAATTCAGAGTTTCACCAGTCCAGAGGACATGCATGTTTCAGCATAGAAAACCCTGAATCCCGACGAGGAGTATGACTGAGGTCATATGGGAGGAGGTCACACGGATCATTGGTTTAAGCTATCGGGATTTAGGAAATCGGAGTTTCGGGAAATATGATGACAAGAGACGTTCTTTTATAGAACCGCGAACCCTGAAATTGCGACCTAATTAACTTAGCTCTTAAACCTTCTTTAAAACGAATGAATTAACTGATGTTTTAAGTAAGACTTAATTGCATCACGAAATCCGAGATTGGGGTTTAGTGATTCTTATTGCATCGATCATCTGTTACGGAAAACCCTGAATCCCAATTTCTTTAACATTTAAATGAAAAACTCACAAATTTAAAGTTATAACCACTTTAAATAAATTTTAAAGGGGCGCTGAAAAATTTATATTTTGTAAATTTTTAAACCATTCGCTGTCCAAAAGTAAACGCTAAAACGACATCGCAAAATTTCAAGTGACGAAATTCTTGCTCGAGAAGGATCGAAACCTCGATGGGAAGCCATAAGGCAGCCATCACACCAGAGCAGGTCGCATGGACCTTGGTATAGCCGAAAAGGGCTAACGCGCAAGGAAGAGTCGTACTGGGTATAAGGATATCGGGAATCCCATAGACATGGGGGTCATGCATTTCGGCATTGCGATGTGTGAAACCCCGATAGGGGACAAGGCTGTGGCCTTATGGAATAATGTTCATATGGGCCAAGAACTTAGAAGTGAGGGCTAATGCACAAAGTACCGTATCAGTAGATCGGTGATCAAGAGATTGTGAGGACTGAGGTTCGTGACATCGAGGGTCACGAAACCCTGAATCCCGATAAGGAGTATGACTGCGGTCACATAGGAGAGCGTCGCATGGACCAAAGCATAGCCAGGGGAGGGGCTAAAGCTAGATGGTAGCGCATCGGCATATCAGAGATCGGGAGTCCGTGAGCATAGGTAACTCTCAGCATCGGGCATAAGGAAACCCCGAAACCCAAAACTGAGTCGGGGAATTTAACGGTTAGGTGCAAAAGGCTGTGGGCAATATGGGAAGACAATGTATATGCATACATATATACACATCTAACTACTTGCATATACACAGATGAATAAATTTATAAATACAAATGAAATAAATTGAATGAAAAATACCAAAATCCGTCCAGAGCTGGAATGACAAGCAAATCATTTTTATTTCACACTGCAAAATAGGAAATTACCATTTATCACCAAAGTATAAGAAAGGTTCATGCAATTTATTGACTCGATCAACTCCGCGTTCTTCACGAAGGTACTAAAACTGTGCACAAGTTGGTGGACTGAATCGTACCTCTTACCATACTTGAGAGCGAACTCTGCAAATTGTACAGAGTTGGGATTGGTTCCTAATATTTTAAAGAGACTGGACTCCAGGTCCTGGATCTTGTCAGTGACCATATCAATATACTCTGTTTCTACAAAATGAACAGGCAACAGATACAGCAATGGCCAATGCTAGCAAGGTGATCAGAACAATGGTGAGGATGTGAGCCATGGAAGGGGATATTTTGGAAACCTCTGAACAGAGAAAAGGCAGATCTGTGGTGGAGAAAGAATGATGCGAGGAAAGTCCCGACGGAGGAGAAAGTGGAGGTAGAGGAAGGATGCGTAGGGATTCGAAGAGCTGACAGGTGTAGAATTTTGGGGTTAGATACGAGGGAACTAGAGGAAGCTAGGTGGGCACGTGGAATCCATGCATGCCTGAATCCATGTGTGTTCGCTTATTTA
>SNQJ01S0028956.1:121028-140976 GCA_010110895.2 Picea sitchensis
TTCGGTATTGACACTGCCCAAAACCGAATAAATGATGACAAAACCTCCAGCACCACGGTGCCCCTGTATGTTCCATTGTGGGGTGTTGACCCTAGTTTTGTTAGGAGGGGTGGAGGCATTTCCCACCGTGTATCCTCCATTGTGGGGTGTTGACCCTAGTTCTGTTAGGAGGGGTGGAGGCATTTCCCACCGTGTATCCTCCATTGTAGGGTGTTGACCCTAGTTCTGTTAGGAGGGGTTGAGGCATTTCCCACCATGTATCCTCCATTTTAGGGTGTTGACCCTATTTTTTTTAGGAGGGGTGGAGGCATTTCCCACCGTGTATCCTCCGAAACCTGAAGTCATGGGAGAACAGTGCTAGTTCACACTCCCCAAGATGTGTGATGATGACTGTCAAGATGCCTGCTAGGGAAGCTTGGTCAAGATAGAGACACTTCCACTTACGGGTTCTATTTGGAGTTAGGTCAATATAGTTGACGCTCTAAGATAGTCTCTCAGAGGAAGGATAGGAATGGAGATGGAAGTAGGTTAGGGAGGAAAGATGAGTAGTAATAGTTGAGACAATATGGAGATCTGTCTTGTGGTGGAATTTGATGTCTTCCCTTCAAAAAAAAAAAAGAGAAATGTGTATATATGAATATTCATTATTATGTAACTAAACCACAGTTGTTTAAAATAAAACTATTAAACCGGATAATTGTAATTAATGAATTTCTCAAACAATTGATTGGTTGTTGTCTTTTATAAAAAGGACTAGCCTTGTTGACTGGGTTGGATGCATACATAAATTACTAAAGGATGACAATTTTGATTATTAGTACATACACAAGATTTGCATGTACTAGCTACACATGCATCTCTTGTACATGTACACTAGTATGTATGAGCTTTTTTGACTTACTTATTGATTATGTCAGTTACTGGTTATGAATGTGTGAACTATGTTCTTATCCTTTGTACCATAAGATACCTTAACTTCAGGACGAAGTTTCCTGAAGGGTGGGTGTATGTAACGACCCTGGTTGTATAAAGGTTTAAGAATTATAAAGTAAAAATTAATTAGGGGATTAATTTTCTTAACAAGGTATTAATTAAACGAAGATTGATCTAATGATATTAATTAAGTAAGTTATTGATTAATTAAAGGTTATAAATGTGATTAATTAATTAATAATTTAACTACAAATTACATTTAATGACATGAGTAATAAATTTAAGAGATTAATGATATATGTTATAAAATGGTTACATACCCAACAAGGGATAACCTGTTAATCCCAAGAGGATAAAACATTAAAGCAAGGGATAAGGGGCATTAACGGGGGGTAGGTAAGGAATAAAAGGGAGGAGTTGGTGAAGGAGACAGGGGGGAGGATGAAGGTTTATGTGAACAATGGGAAGGAGAGATTTGAGGAGGGGCATTTTGATTAGTGAGGCACTGGATTGCTAGAGGTTTTGGGCACGGGGGCCAGGATATCCATAGATATCTTCAAGCTAGGTAGTTTTCCTAGTTGGCAAAGAGGATAGTAGGTTTGGGCAGTGTTGGTTTGTGCATCAGGTAGCAGGAAGGCAACAACTGTAACATCCCGCTCTGGCACACTGACAAAACTTATTCTTTGAGGACACTTACTCGCAAGTGATCTGGATTTTTATGATGATGAACCACTTAACCTTGATGATGATGCGTCATGATTGATGACAGGATGTTTTACTATTGCTATATNCAGTTGTCTAAAATAAATTATTAAACCGGATAATTGTAATTAATGAATTTCTCAAACAATTGATTGGTTGTTGTCTTTTATAAAAAGGACTAGCCTTGCTGACCGGGTTGGATGCATACATAAATTACTAAAGGATGACAGTTTTGATTATTAGTACATACACGAGATTTGCATGTACTAGCTACACATGCATCTCTTGTACATGTACACTAGTATGTATGAGCTTTCTTGACTTACTGATAATGTCAGTTACTTGTTATGAATGTGTGAACTATGTTCTTTTCCTTTGTACCATAAAATACCTTAACTTCAGGACGAAGTTTCTTGAAGGGTGGGTGTATGTAACGACCCTGGTTGTATAAAGGTTTAAGAATTATAAATTAAAAATTAATTAGGGGATTAATTGTCTTAACAAGGTATTAATTAAACGAAGATTGATCTAATGATATTAATTAAGTAAGTTATTGATTAATTAAAGGTTATAATTGTGATTAATTAATTAATAATTTAACTACAAATTACATTTAATGACATGAGTAATAAATTTAAGAGATTAATGATATATGTTATAAAATGGTTACGTACCCAACAAGGGATAACCTGTTAATCCTGAGAGGATAAAACATTAAAGGAAGGGATAAGGGGAGGAACGGAGGGCAGGTAAGAAAATAAAGGCATGAGTCGGTGAAGGAGGAAAGGGAGGAGGGAAGTTTATGTGAGGGGGAACAGAGGATGGGAGAGGGAGTTGGAGGATGGTTGGACTTGCAGGGAGGAGAGAGTTTCTAGCAAGGGCATTTTGATCAGTTGAGGCACCAGATTGTTGGAGCTTTTGGGCACGGGGGGCAGGATATCCATAGATATCTTGAAGCTAGGTAGTTTTCCTAGTTGGCAGGGAGGATAGTAGGTTTGGGCAGTGTTGGTCTGTGCATCAGGGAGAAGGAAGGAAACAACAAGGCAGCCAGGCGACATAAATTAGAATCAGAACCAGGTAAGTTGTTAAATTTATGTATTGTTTCATTCTGCCAATGAAATCATTAATCATTGATAAATCTAAGTTATTGAAGTTGTTGTTATGAAAATCAATATTATGTTATGAAGTTATTGTCTCAGTTTATGAAATAATTTGCTTATGAAATAATGTGATGTTAAATTTATTTGGTTGTTACAGGTTGTTGATTTTATTTTAGATTGTATGAGAAAAATTCCCAAATTTTAAATTAATCGTATAAAAAAATCAAAGGTCGTTTTCTGTATCTGATTTAACCTTAAAATCATGCATGAAATGAAAGAAAGCATAAAGTTGTTGAACAATATCAGGCATCCATCAAAGAAGAATCTCACCTCACGAGAGAAGAAGAAAATAGATAGGAAAAACTTTAATGAAGCATAAGATATAGAAATCTAAGTTATTCATAGGTCTTGTACCTGTTGATAGCTGATACAGAGAAAAAGCTATAAATGATTAGATGACTAAAACAATTGATCACCACAGTAGAGGTTGTACTAAATTGCAGCTAAGCATTCATTAAAGATATTTAAAGGAAATGATGCTAAATACGAAATAACAGAGGAAAAACATAACTCAGTCTTGACAAAATGTGGAATCTTTAATTGCTCTTGTATTAATTCCGGCAAAGGAAAATTTCTCTGTTACAATCCGGCCAAAAGAAAAAATCCCTTGTTCTATTTTCAAAATGTATATTTATACAAGATTAAAACGCTTCAAATTCTAATCATTCTAAAAGTTTCAGTTGCAAATGAAAAAATGAAGCATTTCACTCCTTGGTCCCTTGTGTTCCTTCATGCGGGTACGATGTCTTCTTTTCTTTGTTATCTAGCTCCAAAAATAGGATGGAATAAACATATGTTACTATTTGCCTCCAGAAGTCTGCCCTTTCCCTTGCTTAATACAAGTGACACACCTTTCTATCAATTGGGCTATCAACTTGGAAGGTTATGTTTGGTTGTTCGCCTTGAAAGTGTAACAATTCTTTGCCAATTATGGAAATATTTTCCCTACTTGTCGATCTTCTATGATGATGGACCATAATTGTAAGCTTGGTTTTATTAACCATTTATCCACTTGGACAATATCGACTTGACTTATCTGGGATAATTCAACTTTTTATTTTTCCACATTTTCCTTGATGTTGAGCAGATGTTTGGCTATGTCAATTTTGCCCAGTGTTCCATCACTACTTTCCTTATCGAGATCTAACAAATTTTTATTTATCAAGCTGAATGTTTCTTAAAAATCATCCCTCATCTCTTTAGAATTTTTTTTGTTCTCAGATATATTATGCTCCCACGCCTTCAGCAAGATGTTACCTCTAGTTTTCTCTGGAATGGGCAATCTGGAACTAATGACCATTTCTTCTTTAGTTGTTGCTATAACAGCCTCCTAGAAAGAAACCCGAGCCACCTCAGCTTCTCTTTCTCTCAAGGAGATATCCTTTAGTGCCTGTTCTATTGTCTGAAAATGATTATGGATGGTTTCTACTATAGCAGGTAGATCTTGTTGAGCCACTTCTACCTTCTTTCGTATTTTCATGGCTTGGGATTGGAATATCATTATGTCTATGACCTGGCTTTTAGCAGTAATTGATTTAGCTTGCATATTTTTTATTAACTCCTCATGTTGATTTACCTGTGTTTGGCTTATTTGTGTCGACTGATGCATCTTCTCGAGATCATATTTGAGTTGTTCAATTTCCTATTGATCAACTACTCTGGCTTGCTCAAAATATCTATTTTCCTCATTCTTGGCATTCTCCTCTACTGTTGCTAACTGAGCCTGCAATTTGTCGATTAACAGGTTCTTTTGTTTCAACCATCCCTTCAAGGTTCCAACTGAAAAGTGGTTGGTTGTTGCATAAGCCCGCAGTGTTCCTGCTATCTCATCGGCAAATTCTTCCTCTTCCAGGGCTTCTCCATCCATTAAATTTTTGTATTTTTTAACTGTTGCGCCCGCTCTTTGGTATGTTTCTTGCTTCACCACGGCCTTCCTCTTCTTTCTAAAAAAGAAGTCATTAGGAGGCAATTCTTCTACAGAGATAGGTTTTAGATCTTCTTTGAATATTATCTCTGCATCAGGGTTCCCCTTTGTAAATTGTAAGGGTGTGACGGATGCAATGGGGCTGCCGATTTCCTTGTATGATTGTTTCATGGTAGCATATTTGGCTGTCTCTCTTGATGTAAACAACAGTGTGTCACCTACCCCGTTTGGGGGTATCTCTACTTGACCTTTGACCTGTTTACCCAGTGTAACTATCTTTGGGTTTCCTCCTTCTTGATTGGGGATCTCGGCTTCTTGATTCGAGGTCTCAGCTTCTTCTGTCTTTTCCCGAGTCTCTTATTTGATAAGGTTTGTGTCTATTGAAATTTAGCTTCTTCTTGTTGTGTACCCAGAGGTTTTGAGGTTCTTCCCTGTAAAACCTTGGGGAGGAAACTTCTTCGGTGCTCCTAGAATTTATAGAAATCGACCATATCTTCGGGAAACAGAGTTTGAATCTGACTTAAGACTTCTGAGTAGGACCTCACTCCTCAGAAGACTTCATCATGAGGTGAGTCTTCGTGCTCATATATTTTTAGGCCACAACTCACCATGTGATTACTCACAAACTTATTAGGGTCGTGTTTCTTAAACTCAATGTCTACTAATTTCATTTCCTCTAAATCCGCGGCCTCTGCTTTGGCATGGACAAAATCTAATAAAGAATATATACGAATGTGAATGGGGAAGGGTGGCCATACCTTCTTCTGAACTCCTTTGAGCTCTTTGCTTATCCCACTGAGCACAGTTTGCCTGGCGATCTCACGACACACTATCTTATCTGGCAAAAATAGCGGCAGGGCATATGGGGGAACAAAGCTACCAAAAACCCTAAGATATGAAAACTTTGCTTCTATATACCAATCAGCCATGCTTCTTGGGTTGGCCATGATTTTATCTGAAATCCTAGGAGGCAGATGGCCAAATATAGAGACATGCATTGGTACCATTACCTAGTTGAAAATCTCATAGACAAATTCTTTGGCTTTATCTTCCCAGAGTTTTGAGTGGTACACATGAATAGGCTCTGCATTATTTGGAGTCCAGCGCCAGCTCATTAATGGGAAAGGTGTCATAAAGAAAATAGCATCCATAATGTAAGCAGACATGAAAAATGAATATACTTTCCCGCTCACCTTTTGTGCTCAATATTCTATAATCCGACTGGCCAAACTATCTGACAACAATTTCACCCAGTCGAAAGAGAATCCCTCAGCTACTGTGTGAATAAGTGGTACCCACGGGAGAAAGAAGTGAGTGGTTTCCTCCTTCCCATATAGCCTACAAACCATCATCTCTATATACATGAATTGTGGCTCTAACGATGAGATTGAATAAATTCCATTGGAATCGGCTCTGAATTTCACTAGGTGTGAACACTAATCTTTGATCAGGTCAGAATATATTTTCCCAAACTACTCACATTCTTTATTTTTGAAACCCTCTAAGAATTCGACGTTGTGATTAAATCTTGGTGTGGGAGACAACTTGTACATTTCCTGCAGATGCTCTGGCCTGAATGTCCCGATTTCCACCTTTCACTCGTTGAATATCGTCCTGGTTGGGATATCTACATGGTCCAATGCCCATTTGATCATATCATAATAGGAAAAAAGTTGTGGCCTTGCTGCTATCTTGTGTATCTCTAATTAAACGACAACTTTGTATTTTCTAGATAAGTCATCCTTTTCATTATCGCTAGAATCGTCTGGACAATATATCAGCTCGAATTGCAAAATGTTTGAGACATGTGTCCATGTTTTGACAGTGTTGATGCTTCTAGGCGAGGTATCAAAAATAATATTTGAACCTTGGCCTGAATTCTTTCTAGCTGTCTTGGGAATTTTCCGCAGAGCCATGATATAGAACCTTTCGATTAGGTCTCTTATCACAAAAAATGAAAACACAAACAAAGGTTATCTCGGTAAACGAGCTCTGTGAAAACTAAAAGAAAATTTAAAATAATGACGAAAAACCTTTCATTTTGAGCACTCAATTATGTGCAAGTCCTTGCTGGCAGAGCATTTAAATCATTTAATAGCAATATTTGGAGATAAAACAGGATCTTACTATCAATAATTTCATTAATTTTCTTATAAATGTCGTAAATGTTTGATAATTCGAGACTTGGGAAGACCGCAGAAACGTTTAATTCTTTGTCCATAAGTTGTACGTGTTAAAAATTATTTAAGGTATTGATTGATCCAGTTTAATCCTTTAATTAAGTGCGATTAGTTCTTAATCCCTTTTTTCGACGTTCGCAGTCTCGGATGATTTTACTCTTAGCCTTTGATCATGAACCCCAAATTTGTGATATTGCGATTTGGTTGACTAACTATGATTAGACTTAGGTTTTTAATTAACCATAATCAATTAGCAAATTTCGCAACCTCAGGTATTGGGGTTACAAACATGTTGCTTCAAGGTAAAAAACCATCAAGTCGCGAGATCGCGATAATGATTAACTATGGATTAATTAACATTATTCTTGTGATTAACCATATTTATTTTAAGTTGATTTTGCAACTTCGCACGTCGGGAAATCGAAAGGCGTTTAATGTGTGACTCCTAAAACACAAAAGCACGTTGTATTAAAAAGTGATAATCCCTTCTTAACGGTTTGATAATCATGATTAACTTAAAACAACTTCGCTATTTCGCGTGTTTGGACACTGAGAGCTTTGATATGTATAACCGTAATATCTACGAAATCCTGAAATCCGACTTTCTAAGGCTTATGTGTATCGCTTTGTTAATTAAAAAGTAGGCGGCTCCAACCTTTTGATAAAAGGAGTATTTGAAAAATTACATGCATTCCAACAACTTCAATAAGTTATTGATAATTGTTATGAGTTGTAACATCCTCGTTTTCAAACCCCAGACTAGTAATGTATATTGTAAATGTAATGTATGGTCGAGAGCCAAAGCGATGTAATATGTAAATGATGTAAATTGAATATAATATATATAAAGTATCGCCAACTACAGACAGACATAGACATAGATTTGGGGGCTAAGTATCCATAAGAGAGGGAAGGGGTCCAGTGAGGGGATATTTTACCCATGTCTATTAAACCAAAACCCATTTCTTATTTTCTTTCTAAATTATCCTTACCATGAACTTTCCATTAGTTGTTGAGTGTTCTACAGTCCAATCATTGAATTCATGTAATAGGGTGGGTGTGAGAGTCACATCCCATAGTTATTGAGATCATGGGGATTGAGTAAACTCATCTTGAGGAAGAGTTAAATTCAATAAATACAGAGAAAGAGGGGAAATTTGTATGGGCAGGGGACCAGAATTGCACATTTACATTTTTTCATAGAGAGTTGTTTTTATATGGATTTTTCTGAGCAGAAAATAAGTTTTGAGTGATGAATCTTGAGGGTATTTATTGTGAGAAATTTTGGCAGTTATTTGAAGTTGAAAATTGAGGGATAAATATTCTTTGTGTCTGGGAGTAACATGTTGTTATAAATTCTCCAAGGAAGCATGTGTTTTTCTACTGGGAGAATTCGTGTTGCAGTTGTGGAATTCCTAAGGTCTTAGAAAGTAAAATTATTGTCCAACCTATGTCAAAATCCCTATAGGGGAGTGGAAATTCCTAAGGGACTGTAAGCAATGAAGGGGAATTCCATCCCTTGGGTTGTACAGGTTGAGGGGAAGAGAGCTAGTGGACTAAAATTAGCTATGAGTTTTGACTAGTGAGAGGAGGACATTATCCATATTTTGGGACCATCATCTCTTGTGGATTCATAGCCCCATCTTGGGGGTGTCTTGTTGTTGAGAAATTATATAGCAAGGATATGGTTGGGAGGAACATCAGTCCTCTACAACGAGTTTCATACTTTTATAATATAAATGTTCTTATTTGTTGTGTTCATTTATGTTAAATGTTGATATAGTTGTTGTGCAATTTACTCTGAGTTATCCTAGTTAAATCCTACTTTCTATAAGCAGAATTATGCATTCAAATATTTGTTTATGTGTTTGAATGTTGTTTTATGTTGTTTAGTATCTAGTGTGCACAATTGAATTAGTTGCATTTACATTTTTAAGTAGCATAGAGAGTTGCATGATATGGAATGTCGTGTTATGTTTTATTTCAACATTTAGATTTGGTATCAAAAAAATTATTGACTCATTTTAGCAATGACGTGACCCAGGTGGGGGATAGGTACGTTACAAAGTGGTATCATAGATTTTGGTTCAACATTGGACCCGTATGGGCCAAGAACTAGCGTGAATTTGAGAAAAAAAATTGTCACGGACTTTGATCTGTGACGAATTTGGGGGAATAATATGGAAAAATTAGAGTGAGAAGCCCAAATTCATGGGAAATTCAAGTTTTTAATGCCTCGGAATTGTCTAAGAGGTTTTTATGGCATCAATCAGTTGGATTGTAGAGCTAGATTCGACCTACAACGTTGAAATTCATGTTCTAATGGCCGGTGTAGTTTTTGGGAAGAGTTGATGAATCGACGGTCGAGATCACGTTCAATATCAATATCAATGACCCAGATTCATTTTAATAAATCGAAAAACTTCAAATGTTTTCAAAGTTTTGAAAATTTACCAAATCGATGATCAATATTCATTTTCGATGGTTGGGAAGATGAGACAGATCGGTGGTTGGGATTCATTTTGGAAGTTGGGAGTTTGGAATAGAATCAACGAATGAGATAATTTTGAATGGGAGATCAATGATCCATATTCGTCGGGGAATTTGGCCAAAATTTCTAAGTGTCAAAGTTCACCAAACAAATTTGTCAATGGTCAAGAATCATGGATCTGTAGAATTTGGTGAAGGTTTCATATGTCCAAAGGGAATCTCTGATCGTCGATGGTCGATGATCGGGGATCGGCGGAATTTGGTGAGAGTTTTCATTTTACCAAGAGAAGTATTTGGTCTTCGATAGTCAGTGATTGGGAATCGATAGATTTAGCAAGGTGTTTTGAATTCGTCCAAGAGAAAGGGTCGATCGTCGACAAAGGAAAAGAGGATGATGATGTGTTATGCCGCATCTACATCCATGTGTCCTTCCATCTTATCCAATTTTGTGCCTCGGGATGATGTGTCATGCCATGTAATCATCTACATGTCATGCCACATCAACATAGTTTCCATGTCGGACAAGATATGATCAACGGTCGATGGTTGGAGTTCGAGGAAATTGTAACAAAGTTGGTTTTCAAAGGGATTCATTGATGGCTGATTACCAATGGTCATAGATTAGTGATATCCATTGGAAACCTTTGGTTTGTGAAGAAAAATGATCGATGGTCGATGGTCTATGATCAGGCATTGGGGAGATAGGTGGGGAAGTTTGGTTTACAATAATAAATTGTCAATCACCAATGATTTGGAAGTAAACTAGTCCCGAAATGTTACCTCAAATACAACTAATTCAATTATGCACAACATATACTAAACAACATAAAACAACATTCAACCACATAAACAAATATTTGAACGCATAATTTTTGTCATAGCAAGTAGGATTTAACCAGGATAACTCAGAGTAAATTGCACAACCACTATATCAACATTTAACATAAATGAACACAACAAATAAGAACAGTTATATTATGAAAGTTTGCAACTCATTGCAGTGGACAGATGTTCCTTCCAACCGTATCATTTCTATTTCATTTTTCAACAACAAGACACCCCCAAGTTGGGGCTATGAATCCATAAGAGACGATGGTCCCAAAAGATGGATAATGTCCAACTCTCACTAGTCAAAACTCACAGCTAATTTTAGTCCACTCGCTCTCTTCTCCCCAACCTGTAGAACCCAAGGGATGGAATTCCCCTTCACTTCTTACAGTCCCTCAGGAATTTCCACTCCCCTCTAGGGCTTTCGACATAGGTTGGAAAATAATTCTACATGTCGAGACCTCAGGAATTCCACAACTGCAACATGAATTCTCCCAGCAACAAAACACATGCTTCCTTGGAGAATTTATAACAAAATGTTACCACCAGGAACGCATCCTCTTTATTCATGAATTTTCAACTCCAAATAACTTCCAAACTTTCCCACAATAACTACCCTCAAGCTTCATTACTCAAAACTTCTTTTTTGCTTAGAAAAATCCATATAAAAACAACTCTCTATGAAAAACGTAAATGTGCAATTTTGATCCCCTAACAATACAAATTTCCCCTCTTTCTCTTGCTTTCTTGACTTTCACTCTTCCGCAAGATTATTTTACTCAATCCTCATGCTCTCAATAACTATGGGATGTGACTCTCACACCCACCCTATTACATGAATTCAATGATTGGACTGCAGAACACTCAACGGTTGATATATTTGTTGTGCAATTTACTCTGAGTTATCCCAGTCTAATCCTACTTCATATGAGAAGAATTATGCATTCAAATATTTTTTTATGTGGTTGAATGTTGTTTTATTTTGTTTAGTATCTGTTGTGCACAATTGAATTAGTTTCATTTGAGGTAATATTTGGGACTAGTAAACTCGGTGTTCCTCTCCACTTAGAATTGGATTCAGACATTTCATCGGGATTCATCCCGAGTTGGACAGAATCAAGTGATCTTGCAAATATTGGAGGTGGCATCAAATCATTTTCCAATTATTTGAATTTATTTTTTAATATTTCATTTTCCACTTCCATTTCATCAATTGATATATCTAGGGAATTCCCGTGACCATATGGATTTTTGAAAGTTTGGATGCTAAAACCCCTCGTAAATCCATTATTGAATCTTTTACCCTTTTTCCTCTTGAATTTTCACTTTCAAACACTAGATTTTTTAGTTCCTTATCAAATGATGTGTTTTGGAAGGTTAATGACTCCTCTTCATCAAAAGTGGTTTCTTGGAAAATCATCTCCTTTTCTCACAGATTTCTTCGCTCTTCTTCTAGGATTTCAATGTTTTCTATGTCAGCATCAAGCTCCATGTTTTGCAAAAGGATATCATCCTCAGGTATGCATTTCTCTATATCTTCTTGTTTTTTATGCCTTTTTCTCTTGAAATATGGTAGTTTGTGGGTTGACTAAATATTATTTTTACCATGATCAGAATCATCGTCGCCCCATGAATTATTGATTAAAGAATTTTGTTTGTATTGGACAATGTTATGGGTATGTCGTTTTGGAGTGCCATTTTTTTTTAGATGAACTTTGAGATTTAGAACCTTTTTCACCTATGACCTTTCCATTCTATTTATATTCCATGTTTCTTCACATAATAGTTTCAATGTCCTGAGTTAATTTTTTTTAGAATTATTTTCTTCGTTCTCCTCCTCCTCATATATGTATGTGTTAATATATGAGACACTAAAACCAATGGAAATTATATGATTCATAAAAAATTGTTGTGGATCAAAACCTTTCACGTAGTCAGCCATCTTTAGCTTATAAGGCTCAAATTGAACAGTGAATTCATCAATCTTCAAGGAATTATTAACCATAATCTCATTGACCTTCTATGGTAATTGGATAAATTGTTTTTTCTTTCTTTGAGCAAAGAAATTCGCCCAGAATATATATTGTCTTCAAACTTCTATTATGAACATTTTATCAGGAACATAAAATGAGATATAAGTAGGTTCCACACAAGAACAATGGATTTTGACATTGTTGTAATCTTCATTGTACTCAACTACTCCCCTCTGATTTAAAAATGATGCTACTTCTAATGAAAATCTTGAAGTACTTTCCCCAAACATTAATTTTTTGAAAGAAGAAATGAAAGAGTTGTAAACTTCATAGAAGTGGTACATTTCACTTTGCTTCCATAGATTTGTATACCTAGTATTAACCAGGTCCAACATGATATCAACTTTCTTTGAAAGATGGAGCCCTTGAAAATTACGGCTATCAATGATAGCAAAAACAAAATACCCAAACATATAAAACTTTTTGTCTCTCTTAAAGTTCGACAATTGAGATGTCATTTCCATGGATATAATCCTTGACCAATAAAAAACCCTTTTTCCTTGAATATAGTAATAAAATATATACAGATTCAACCTGGGAATAATAGCAATGAATTCCAACCCAATAATTCTAGCTAAAAAACGGGAAATTTATTTGTAGGATTTCTTAAGATGACTAACTCGTATTAAAGATAAGTATTTTGTCATTGTTTAGGGATCCTCTAGGCACTATGGTAATATATATATTCTTCCATTTTTAGCTTTGATAAAATTATTGTCTTCCTCAACTTGGAATACCGCAGTTGGCTTCGAAAATTTAAGCATCTGCTTGAAAGTAGGTGGCCCCAAAGAAATCGGTGAGCGCCCATTCATTTTGATAATCCATTGGTATTTCTCGAAGTTGTCAGTACACCATATTACTAAGTCTTTTGTATCAAATAATTCTAGAACACGGCCTTCTAGGACTATCCTAGACGTCCATACAATATTAGCATTCCTTTCATTAGTAAGTAATGAAGAATATTTCTTGTAAACTTTGGACCAGTGACTTTTCTGAATTTTCTCATGCAAATGTATTTAGCATGTCGTCGTAGAAGCTTTCTCTTCTTTTCTCCATCCTCTTCTATGATTATCGTAACATGTAGAGGAATTTGTTTTTTATGGAATAATATTTTCCCTTTTTAAGTTAATATTGAAGATTTTGTTTCGAGGGAGAAGTTGGATGAATTAAATTCAAAATTATGAGCTTAACATCGAAGAACTTGCTATATTAATAATGGTATTGATAAGCCCACAAGGGTGTAGATCGATTGGCAAGTGTCATGTAAATCGAAGGAAAAGTCTAAAGAGGAGGTCTCAAGTTCGATTCTCACCCCGATTTGCATGTACCCCATGCTTGTGGGATGTGTGGATGCACCTGGAGGTTATAGAGGTAGAAGACGGGAATCAACCCTATGTCACGTGAGTACAAGAACCGTGAGTTGTCGATTTTGCACATCACAAAATAAAAAATGGCCCTGATATATTAACTTTTCATGGGCCATGCAATAAATATTTCTTTGATTACCGTGACACAGGAAAAAGATTTTGGCGGAGTGGAAGAATGGATATTAAAATTTTGAGAAATCTAATATTCATTTATGAGGTTATAGTGAGTAATCTTGAAAACATTTCTAATTACCAATTATCACGCAGATGGAGGAATGATCATATTTTAAAAGGAATCGCAAAAACTTCATTTCCGCGGTAAGACTAGAAAAATAACTAAGTGTAAGAAATAACACGACGGGCGCAGAAATAGGTGGGGAAATAAAATTTTAAGAAATCTTCACTTCTGAGATTCAAGAATGAGATTAAGTATGGAAATGGGGGACAGAGAAATACTTAAAAAAGAGAGAGATTTGACCTCTTTTAATTTTTTCACTCCGAAGGAAAAATATGTACTTTGAGATTTGAAATTTTTATAAGTATGGTACATTGGGATAGAAAAAGAGATGTTATTTGAGAATTTTAAGATCAACAGTAGCCTTGGGAAATAAACAAGTAGACTATCAATCCCACATGATTCAAGTAGAAGGCAATATTGATAATCATCTCATAGCTATTTTGATTGATTATGGAGTTATTCATAGCTATATAGATCCAAATCTAGTTGAAATATTTAATTTGAAGAAATGTAAGAATGGAAAGTCTTGGTTAGTTCAGCTAGCTACTAGAACCAAGAGAAGTTTGATTCATTCATTCATATGGATTGGCTAGAAAAACATCATGATCTTTTAGATTGTTATAACAAAGTTTTTACATGTCTTGATGAGGAATGGAACTCAAGGACAATGCAAGATATTCCAAGGCCTATATTTGTCCGAGAAATTTTAGCATTGCAACTGAAAATAACTTTTAGAAAAGGGTTTCAGATATATGCAGCCTATATGGAAGAGTTGATGAAGGATAAAGAGCCAAGTCTTGAAGATTATCTAGTCTTGAGGGAGTTTGAAGATGTGTTTGAGAAGTTGTCAGGATTTCCACCAAAGAGGGATATAGATTTCTCTATTGACTTAATTCTTAGTGATACCCCAATGTCCAAAAATCCCTACGGAATGAGCACGCCAAAGCTAAAAGAGCTGGAAATGAAAATAGAAGAGTTATTAAAGAAAGGGTGCATATGCCCAAGTGTGTCTCCTTGGGGCTCCCGAGTTATTTTTGTCTAGAAAAAATATGGAAAACTGAGGTTGTGTATTGACTTTAGACGGCTAAACAAAGTTACAATCAAGAATAAGTATCATCTTCCAAGGATTGATAATGTTTTTGGGTCAGCTGAAACGAGAAAAGATATTCTCTAAGATCGACTTGAAGTAAGGATATCGTCAAGTTATAATGAGAGAATAATATTCTATCAAAACAATCTTTCGAACAAGGTATGGACACTATGAATTTGTGGCGGTGCCTTTTGGATTGACAAATGTGTATGCTACATTTATGTGTATCATGAATGGGGTGTTCAGATATTTCCTATACAAGTTTGTCATTGTATTCTTGGATGATATTCTCATATATTCCAAGATAGAGGAGGATCATGAGAAACATTTGAGGATGATGCTACACATGTTGAGAGACCACCAATTGTATGCCAAATTGAGTAATGCACTTTTTATCAAAAGTGAATACATTATTTGGGTCACACTGTCTCAGAAGATGGTATATTAGTGGATCCGAAAAAATATTGAATCAATCAAGGGTTATCTAGCGCTAACAAACGTTTCATAGGTTATATCATTTATGGGTCTAGCTTGTTATTACATGAGATTCATTGTAGGATTATCCAAAATTGCACACCCAATAACATATTTGCAAAAGAAAGGAGTAAAGTTTGAATGGAGTGCTAAGTGTGAAGAGAATTTACAGTTCTTAAAGGATTTTCTAACCAGCACACCTATTTTGAAAGTTGCAAATCCAAATGAGGATTTTGTTGTATGCACGGATGCATACAAGGAAGGGCTCAGTGGAGTCCTTATGCAAAATGGAAACGTAATTTTTTATGAGTCCAGAAAATTAAAGGAGCATGAAATAAAGTATGCTAGACATGACTTAGAGTTGGTAGCCATAGTACATTCCTTAAGGATGTGGAGGTGTTAACGCATGGGTAGAAAATTTGAATTAAGGACAAACCATAGTGGTATGAAATATTTGTTTGAACAATCAACACTAAATGCTAGACAAACTAGATGGATGGAATTTGTTAGCAAGTATAACTTTGATATCAAGCACATAGAAGGAAAAGAGAATAAGTTGGTTGATGCACTCAGCAGAAGGGTGCATAAAATGCATGTTATAGCCATTAGTATGTACAGGATAGATATAAAAGATATAATTCTAGAGGCTCTAACAACATATTAGAATTATGTGAAAGTTATATAAAGCTTGCAATAGAATGATATACAACAGAAATTTAAGGATTACAAGTTGGAAGAGGATGGAATCCTCTTATTTCGGAACAAAGTTTACATTGCCAATTCTCAAAAATTGAGAAATTTAGTTCTAAAGGAGATGCATAATATGCCATACGTTGGACATCCAGGATATCATAAACCTATTAGAGCTAGAAGAGGCCAATATTTTTTGCATGGTATGAAGAAACATGTCACTGATTATTTGGATAAATGCATGAAGTGTCAAAAGGTAAAGGTTGAACACAGACATCCAGCGGGATTGTTGTAGCCATTTCACATTCCTTAATGGAAATGGGAAGTTGTTACTATATATTTCATTACCAAATTTCCTAGTTCAGCAAGGCAACATTATTCCATCATGGTAGTGGTGATCAAACTTACAAAGGTTTCACATTTCATTCTTATGAAATGCGTAATGAATATTGCAGAAATTTGTATGAGATAAATTTTCAGGCTACATGATGTGCCTAAGGAAATAGTTTCAGACCGAGATCCCAAGATCACTTCCAAATTTTGGAATGGGTTGTTTAAATGATTTAGGACCAATTTGAATTTTAGTACAACATATCACCTAGAGTCAGATAAGAAAACAGAAAGGATTAATCGGATAATTGAGGATATGTTAAAAATGTTTGTAATGGACAAGCCTTTTAGGTGGCAGCACTATATCCATTTAGTTGAGTTTTCTTAGAATAATGGGTATTAGAATCATTGAAGATGATCTCGTTCGAAGAATTGTATGAAAAAGTATGCAGCATGCCAGTAATTTGGGATAACATAGCAGATAGAGCCATGATTAGGCCAGAATTGTTAAGGGAAATGGAAGAACATGTGGTAAAGATCAGGCAGAATTTGAAAGTTGCACAAGATAGGGAGAAGAGCTATGTTAATAAAATAAGAACACATAGAGAATTCAAAGTGGGAGAGCATGTGTTTTAAAATTTAAATCCAAGAGAAGCTCACTGAAATTGGGAAGTTTCCCAAAATTGGCAGCAAGATATTGTGGGCCTTTTGATATCTTAGAGAAGATAGGGTTGGTTTCAAACATATTAGAATTATATACATCCATGAGAATTCATAATTTGTTCCATGTTTATTTATTTAAAAAGTATTTACTTGATCCTTATCATGTGATTAATTGGAATGTGATCTAGGTGGAACACTATAACGTCCCCAGCCACCCAGGTTGGGCCATATCACACAACCTCAACTTATGTTGCTCTAAAACCAATATGTAACATTCCTCGTTACCAAATTATTTTGACACCATAATGTAACATCATCCGTAGTACTATTGAACAATGCTATTCCAAAATACACTATGCATATTCTATTATATAACAAAGGTCTGTGAAGTATTACTTGAGGTAACGCACTCAATCCCAAGTTGAATCGCACCACACTAAATTTCTTATTTTTACACAACTTAAAAATAGCGGAAGTAACTCAATACAACTACATAAAATCATATTGAACACACATCACTATTCTATGCACAACCATTTTGGAGTCACACTCCAATTTTGACTTTCCTTGTGCGTGTGGTCTATTTCCCTACACACGTAAACTATTTCCAACCTCTTTTCTACATAGACCACATTCATGTGCACATGGCCATTCAACCCTTTCCTCGGAGACTCATGACCAATATCATAAGGTTAACTTAATAGGAAAAACTATCTACATTTTCATACTTATGCACGACTACGAATATTGAATGTTAGCACTACACTTACATGTGAAAGCATAATTATACAGATTAATAGCATTTAATTATATGAAACAACATTCAATAATTAAACCAATATTAAACATAGACAATTAATTACACATTAAAGAACATAGTAAATGAGACAAGCACATAAAGGCACTTATATTTTATGAAAAGTCACCAACTGTGCATAGAACTTAGACATTCCTCCCATCAAAAGAATTTGGTGTTCATAATGTTTCAGAAACAGGTCACCCTCGAGCTAGGTCTTAAATACACCAAGGAAAAAATGGTTCCTAGTGATAGGATAAGGTCTGATAATCAACAAACTTGCTCAATACAAGGTTGCATTGTTTCAACTAGTCTATAGTCTCTCATTCCCCACGCACCTATCACACCCAAGGGACTGTGCCCCTTCTCTGATCAATAGTACCTTGGCTACCCCACTTCCCTTCCAGGGTTCCCAGCAACAGGCTAGACAGGAAGTCTCTGAGCCATGCAACTAATTCCCATTGCACCAGGGAAAATTTTCCAGCAAAAATCTCACCTAGAAAGAATGCTCACAGGACTGACAACTCGTCTCTTTGACAACAAATCTCTCACCTAGAGAGACTACTCACGGGTCTGAAAAACCACCAATTCAATAGAAAAACTATGATTACAATATTGAAACATATTACAATCTCTTCTCTGTAGATAAGGTAACAGTCGTCCTCCTCAGATGATCTGATCACTTTATACACAAGAGAGTGGATGAATAATCCCATCAAATATATTGCATGCCTTCAACTCAACACTTGTAACCTTCAGAATTAGCTTAAGACACTTGGTGACTCATTCCCTACCCTTGATAAACTTAGGATAAATAAATATCCATAACTTACACTTTTCCAGAAATATTATTAAAATATTCCCTTAGACTTAAGTCTCACCCATTTTCCATTTTCCGGTGGAGTTATCCCCCCGTCTCTTTTCGTTTGATCTATCTACATGCAACGGTGTGATAATATTAATAACTTGAATATGATTACACTTACAAGGATATGCACACTTGCCTATTTACATCCCGGATCACCAACCTCATAATCACACAGGCTCTTCGGCCTTAATACATATGTGTTTCTATGTGTGTGTGTGTGTAACTCAGCTCCGTGCGCACTTCCAATTAAACCTTGCACACTTACCTAGGTGAATGCAACACTATGGAATGTGTGTACCCTTCCCATCATGTGAAATTTTGTTCACTTACTTTGGTATGTGTGGCACTATCAAATGTGTGCACCCTTTCTTTGACAACAATTCCTTGTGCACTACTTAGGTGCGCACAAGACCAAAACTTGGTGCCAACAACTCACCAACCTATATGTACATTTACATTTACATTTGGTACCATGGATCACTAGCTTATATGAACAATTACAAAGGGTTTGGATTAGGCCATGACATTCCCCTCCCCCCTATTTATGCATTTTACTCAGTGCATCATATACACATATACATACAAAATTTCAAAAATCTTCAAAAAGATGTGTACACTCTGTCTGCATAGCATTTGTGCACTCCCAAGTTGCATCCTTCGGACCGTACTATAATGACCCTGCTTAAATAGATGTATAGGATTATTAATTATAATTAATTTAATAATCTAACTATCCTAAAAGTTAGCTAAACAATAATTATTTCTTAAATAATATTAACTAATTAATTATTATTAATTACTTGTTCATGTCTGCCAAGGATTAATTAATTATTAATTGACTCATTAATTAATTAAGTAAATAATTAAAGGGGTTAATAAGTTAATTTTTTAAAGACTTACGTATTCGGGAAGGGATAGGACATTAAATATAAGGATAAGATATTAAAAGGGATAAGATAAGATAATAAATACGAAAGGATAAGATAATAAATAAATGGATAAGGAAAGTAATGAAAGGGGGAGAGTCGGTGAAGGGGGAATATGACGGGGAGAGCCTTATGGTGGAAGGCATTCTTTTGGAGGAGGATTTTATTTTGAGGGGGAGGAAGCATTTTGGAGGGGGGCGAGAGTACTAGTTTCTTGGCTTGGATTTTCTGGTWSWGKGGAGTWGAGTTMTGYAGT
>SNQJ01S0028956.1:149929-165823 GCA_010110895.2 Picea sitchensis
TTTTCTTGACTTACTTACTGATAGTGTCGGTTAATTGTTATGAATGTGTGAACCATGTTTCTTTTCCTTTGTACCATAAGATACCTTAACTTCGAGACGAAGTTTCCTGAAGGGTGGGTGTATGTAACGACCCTGCTTAAATAGCTGTATAGGATTATTAATTATAATTAATTTAATAATCTAACTGTCCTAAAATTTAGCTAAACAATAATTATTTCTTAAATAATATTATCTAATTAATTATTATTAATTACTTGTTCATGTCTGTCAAGGATTAAATAATTATTAATTGACTCATTAATTAATTAAGTAAAGAATTAAAGGGGTTAATGATTTAATTTGTTAAAGACTTACGTATTCAGGAAGGGATAGGATATTAAATATAAGGATTAGATATTAAAAGGGATAAGATAAGATAATAAATATGAAAGGATAAGATAATAAATAAATGGATAAGGAAAGTAATGAAAGGGGGAGAGTCGGTGAAGGGGGAATATGACGGGGAGAGCCTTATGGTGGAAGGCATTCTTTTGGAGGAGGATTTTATTTTGGAGGGGAGGAAGCATTTTGGAGGGGGACGAGAGTATTGGTTTCTTGGCTTGGCTTTTCTGGTTCTATGGTAGAGTTCTGCAGTCTTTGAGTATCATTGCAGGGGGCACCGGGTTGCTAGGGGTTTTGGGCACGGGGGCCAGGATATCCATATGGTATCATGGAGCTAGGAAGTTGTCCTAGTTGGCAGGGTGGAAACATGGTTTGGGCAGAGTTGGTCCATGGCTTCAAGCTGGGCAAGGCAGCAACAGGAACAACAAGACAAGTGGAGGGTTAGCATCAGACCAAGGTATGTTAATTTACGTATTTGTTTCATTCTATCAGGAAATTATTATTCGTTGATAAATTTAAGTTCCTAAAGTTATTGTTATGAATATTATTATTTTGTTATGAATTTATTGTTTCAGTTTATGAAATAAATTGGAATGTGTGTACCCTTCCCTTCATGTGCAATTTTGTTCACTTACTTTGGTATGTGTGGCACTATCAAATGTGTGCACCCTTTCTTTGATAACAATTCCCTGTACACTACTCAGGTGCGCATAGGACCAAAACTTGGTGCCAATGGCTCACCAACCTATATGTACATTTACATTTACATTTGGTACCATGGATCACTAGCTTATATGTACAATTACAAAGGGTTTGGATTAGGCCATGACATTCCCCTCCCCCCTATTTATGCATTTTACTCAGTGCATCATATACACATATACATACAAAATTTCAAAAATCTTCAAAAAGATGTGTATACTCTATCTGCATAGCATCCATGCACTCCCAAGTTGCATCCTCGGGACTGTACTAGGTCCATTGGACCCTTACCATCTCCATGACTCAATTCTGGAGCTATTTGATATTTTGATCCAATATGAAAACCGATCACACTTGAAAATCGCCTTTTGGATCCACTTGAATCACATTCCAATCAATAATATGATTTGCATCAGGTATGTACTTTTTAAAAAATGACACATGGAAAAAATTATGAATACACAAGGATGCATGAAATGAAAGCATATATGTGATAGGAACAATCCTCTCTAGGATTTCAAATGGCCCATAGTAGCATGTTGCCAACTTAGAACAATTTCCCAACTCCAAAGCACTGCATCTGGCTTTAACTTTCAAGAACACATGGTCACCCACTTTAACATCTCTGGGGTTTCTACCTTTATATGTGTGGATTTTATTCTTGTCTTGGGAAGCCTTTAATTTTTCCTTATCTTTACCATCTTCTCCTCCATTTTCCAAAGTAGATCTGGCCCAACCACTGCATGGTCTACTAGATTTTCCCAACTCACTACCATGTTGCACTTTCTACCATAAAGTGCTTCAAATGTTTTCATCTTTAAAGATGCTTGATACCCATTGTTGTAGGAAAAATCTACCAAGTGAAGGTAGTCTTCCCATTTTGATGGTTTATACATCACATACATATTGAGCATATATTCAATCACCTGATTTATCCTCTTTGTTTGTCCATTTGTTTCAGGGTGATATGTTGTGATAAAGTTCAGACTTGTCCCAAATCTTTTGAATAGCCCTTTCCAAAAGTTTGAGGTGAACTTGGAATCTTTGTCAGACACAATTATCTTAGGTACACCATGCAACTTAGCAATCTATCGCATGTATATTTCAAAAATATTGGTTTCCTTATGTGTTGACTTCACTAAGATAAAATGGGAATCTTTAGTAATATTTTCCACCACTACCATAATAGAATCATGTTGCTTAACAATCCTAGGTAGATTAGTAATGAAATCCATGGTCACAACTTCCCACTTCTACTCAGGAATGGGAAAAGGTTGTAGCAAACCAACTGGATGCTTGTGCTCAGCCTTGACCTTTTGACATTCAAGGCACCTAGCAATAAAATAAACAACTTCATTTTTCATACCTAGCCAATAGTATTGTTTTTTTATTGTGACAATTGTCTTCTGGTGGCCTGGATTTCCTGCAGAAGGAACCTTATGCATCTCTGAAAATATTAGACTTTTCAACTCTTGATCATTTTGTATGTAGACTCTTCATATAAACATGAGGATTCCATCCTCTTTTAGCTCATTACCTTCCAATTTCTACTGCAAAAAAACTTGTTGTAAAGTCGTCTTTATGTACACATAGCATTGATCTGATTTGGAAACCTATAAAATGATGTTGCTCAAATCTGATTTGTACATGCTAATGGTTTTAGCATGAATCTCGTGCACCCTCCTGTTGAGTGCATCAGCCACCTTGTTCTCTTTTCCTCTCATATGCTTTATGTCAAAGTAATACTCATTAAGGAATTTTAACCACCTACATTGTCTGGCATTTAAACTTGGTTTTCCAAATAGAGACTTCAAAGCACTATGTTTTTTTCTCAGCTCAAATATTTTACCCATAATATAGTGTTGTCACATATTCAAAGCATGCACTATGGCTACTAATTCTAAGTCATGAGTAGCATAGATCCTTTCATGCTCTTTTAACTTTCTTGATTCATAGAACACCACATGCCCACTCTAACTAAGGACTCCTCCAAGCCCTTCCTTCCATGCATTCGTTCACACAACGAAGTCTTGATCTAAATCAAAAATTCTCAAAATTGGCACACTTGTCAACAAACTTTTCAAGTGTTTAAAACTCCTTGCACAATTTGGATTCCACTCAAACATCACACCTTTCTTTTGCAATGATATAGTTGCAGGCGCAATATTTGAGAATCCTTCAATAAACCTTTTGTAATAACATGCAAGTCCCATAAAGGACCTCACCTCTGAGAAATTTCTTAGTGTCTTACATTCCTCAATAGGATTTTATCTTTTCTGGATCCACGATTATTCCTTCCTTGGAAAAGATATGACCCAAATAATGAATCTATCATTGATAAAATGAGTACTTTCTCAACTTTTCATAAAGTTGATTCTCCCTCGGTACTTGTAATACCATTATCAAGTGTTGCTCATGCTCATCTTCATATTTTGAGTAAATAAGTATGTCATCCAGAAATACAATGACAAACTTATCTAAATAACTTCTAAAAATTCCATTCATCAAAAACATGAAGACAACTGGTACATTTGACAACCCAAATGGCACCATTGTGAACTCATAATGTATGTACCTCGTTTTGAAGGAAATATTGTTGATGTCTTCGTCTTTATTTCTTAATTTGAGATATCTAGATCTGAGATCAATATTTTAAAATATCTGTGCACCACACACCTGATCAAAGAGGTCATTTATCCTTGAAAAAGGATACTTGTTCTTTATTGTTACTTTGTTCAGCTGCCTGAAGTTGATACAAAGTCTCAGCGTACCATCCTTCTTCTTCACGAACAACATTGGGGCACCCCAAGGTGACACATTTGGGTGTATATACACCTTCTTTAGAGGCTCTTCAAGTTGCATCTACAACTCCTTCATCTCTAGCGCACTCATCATATAAGGAGTCTTGGAGGCAAGTGTTTCTCCCGGCATCATATTTATAGAGAAATCAAGATCAATTTTTGGTGGCAACCCTGGTATCTCTTTAGAGACATCCTCAAACTCTTTCAGTACTACGCAATCTTCAACATTTAGCACTTTATCCCTAGGTTCATCTTCCATGTGTGTTGCAAATACTTGATATCATTTCCTGTAGTTTTTCTTCAATTGCAAGGCTAAAACTTCTCTGATAGTTATATCTCTTGGAATTCCTTGAACTATCCTTAAGTTTCCTTCTTCATCCATGTAAGTACATGTCTTATTGTAACAGTCCAGGATAGCATGATGTTGGCCTAACCAGTATGTACTGATGAGACAATCATACGATCCCAAAGGTATAATATCCAAATCATCTTTTAGGCGCAGCCCATTCATTTCCATTGGACATGCCTTAACCATGTCATTAATTTTCCTTTTTTCTCTAGTAGATAACATTACCAACCAAGGTTTTCCAAGCTTTCTTCTTGGCAATGAGAATTCTTCCACCAGCTTAGGATCAGGATAACTATGACTATCTCTTGAATCAATTAAAATAGAAATGGGTTGGTCATTAATCTTACCTTCCACTTCAATCATGTGTGAACGAAACTCAGTTTACTTGTTATCCAACACTGTGTAAATCCTAGGTAAATTTATTACCATGTCCTCAATTGTCGTAGCTTGTTGCACACTATGTGCAATCATCTCTTTTTCACCTCTTTGAGGGAAATATTTGCACATTTGATCTCTACCACAACCCCAACATTGAATAGGTTGTTTCCATGGATTTTTCCCCACTATCTCCATCATTTTGGGCTCTTTTAGAGTTTGTTGTCCTTGTGCATTATTTCTGAAAAATGGTCGCTTAGCCCCCTTCTTCCTTTGCTCCACCTTGTTTTTCATCTTGTCTTCCCAAGCCTTTTGGAAAGTCGGTCTTCCCCTTTGTTGATAATAAATACACTTATCTCGCCTTATTGTTTCCTCCAATGTCTTGGGATCATCATATTTTATCTTATCACTAATAAATGACAGCATCCCACTCAAGTACCTATGAATTTTAACTTGCTCAATATTGATGAATGTGACATATTTCAGAAACTCTAAAAATATTGTTTCATACTCATCTATTGTCATACTCTCAATCTTGAGTTCAAAGAACTCCTTCATTTTCTTGTCATAGTATCGCTTGGTTAAATATTTCTTTTGAAAATACCTCTTGAACTCCCTCCAAGTAACCTTCTTCTCATCAATTTGTTTCACTTGCACGAATTGATCCCACCACATTGATGATTTTCCTTTCAGCTGATGGATGGAAATTCTCCCTTCTACCTACATAAAATAATTATGCAGTTGGAAGTACTTACTCATACCCAGAAATCAAGTATATGCATCTCCATCCTTCTTGTGTTCACCGTCAAAGGTAGGAGACGTGATCTTATTCATTTCTCCCTGTAGCTCTTCCACCCCAGTCCTTCTCTTATGTTTTCTTAAAAGAGATGGACTTGAGCTATTGCACGCTTTCCTGAATGCATTATTTGGCAAGTGATATCAATGCCTACCAACACTTCTTGCTTCTCTTATTTTCTCATCACAAGACCTGTGACTTCTTCACCTACTTGTCTCTATCTCCTTATCAATTTTATTTTATGTTTTGTCCAATATTTGCATCAATTTGACATTGAATTCATCTTGCTTCTCCTTGGCTTTCATAATCCTTTCATTATTAGCTTTATAGCTTTGGACATATTTTTGCAATCCCTTTATGGTTTCTACCAAGTTAATGTGCTCCTCCTTGGATTTTGTACCATCAACACCCAAATCGACATACAAATCCTTGAATTCATCATTAGGATTGTAATTTCTTCACGCATCTTCCATGATTTTGACCTTTTTCATTGATTCTTTCCTACTCTACTCACTGATAATTCTGCAAAATGTGCAGGAAACAATATTGTTAGGTGAATTCATGAAAACTCTGCACCATTTTTCCATAATCCTTCCTTTTGAAGCTCATGCCTGTACTGACATTCAACACATACTAATGCATGATGTCAATATTTAACATATACATTGTGTATCAATATTGTGCATGCACCACAAATTTGTTATGTGCAGCTCCAAACCTCAGTGCGCACACCTGTGCACCATTGTTTACTGTGCAGTTCCAGTGCCGCACCCCACAATGTCCAAAATTTTAGTGCGTATACTTACGCATTCTCATCTTAGGTATACCATGGGGGAGCTATAATTCCAAGTTCTGCCACTTATCAATATGAATTTTTCCTTAAGTAGAAACTTGGTTCATGCAGGCTCAATGTAGAAACTAGGATCTGATTCTTCATACCTCTAGCCCATACAAGTCCAGTGTTGAACCAATGGCTTTGATACCAAACTGTAATGTCCCCAGCCAAACAAGATAGGCCACATTACACAACCTCATCTTATGTCACTCTGAAACCAGTCTGTAATGTTCCCCATTACCAAATTGTTTTAATACCATAATGTAACATCATCCAACTTACTATTGAACAATGGTATTCCAAAATATATTGTGAGGATTATATTCTATAAGAAAGGTTTGTGCAGTATTACTTGAGGTAACGCGCTCAACTCTAAGATTAATTGCACCACACTAAATTTCTTGTTTTTACATAACTTAAAAATAGTGAAAGTAACTCAATACAATTGTGCATAAACATATTGAACACACAGGACTATTGTGCACCCAACCATTTTGGCATCACACTCCAATTTTGACTTTCCTTGTGTGCGTGGTCTATTTCCCTACATGCGTAAACTATTTCCAGCCTCTTTTGCACACAAGGCACTTTCCTACACACATGACCATTCAACCCTTGCCTCAGAGACTCATGACAAATATCATAAGGTTAACTTAACATGAAAAACTATCAACATTATCATACTTATGCACGACAAAGAATATTAAATGTCAGCACCACACTTACATGTGCAAGCAACATTATACAGATTAATAGCATTTACTTATATGAAACAACATTCAATAATTAAACCAATATTAAACATAGACAATTAAGCACACAGTAAATGAGACAAGCACATAAAGACACTTATCTTTTACGAAAAGTCACCAACTACTCGCAGAACTCAGACATTCCTTCCATACATAGACTTTGTTGCTCATAATATTTTAGCAACATGCCACCCCTAAGCAGGGGCTTAACTCCACTAGGGAAAAAAGGGTTCCTAGTGATAGACTAAGGTCTGATAATCAACATAATTTCTCAATCCAAGGTGCCACTGCTACAACTAGTCTACAGTCTCTCATTCCCCATGCACCTATCACACCCAAGGAAGTGTGCCACTTCTTTGTTCAACATTCACTTGGATGACCCACTTCCCTTCCAGGGTTCCCAACAACATGTCGAACAAGAAGTATTTGATCCCTGCAACTAATTCCCAAATCACCAGGGAACAAATCCCAGCAAAACTCTCATCTGGAGAGAATGTTCACGGGACCGAAAACCTGCCTCTTCGATAACAAATCTATCACCTAGAAAGACTAATCATGAGCTTGAAAACCCACCTCTTCAATAGAAAAACTCTTATTACAATACATAAACCCCTTACAATATCTTCTCTGCAGATAAGGTAATAGTCGTCCTCCTTAGATGGTCTGACCCCTTTCTGCACAAGAGAGTGAATGAATGATCCCCCAAATACACTAAGGCTAGTAATATATATTGCATTCCTTCAACTCGACACTTGTCACCTTTAAAAGTATATTAAGCCACTTGGTGACTCATTCCCTACCCTAGGGAACTAAGGATAAATAAATATCCATAACTTACACTTTTCCAGAAATATTATTAAAATATTCCCTAGAAATTAAGTCCCACCCCTTTTCCCTTTTTTGATGGAGTTAGCCCCCTGTCTCATTTTTTCTGATATGTCTATGTGCAGCGATATGATAATATTAATAACTTGAATACAATTACACTTACAAGGATAGGCACACTAACCTATTTGTGTCCTGGCTCACCAGCCTCATAATCACATAGGCTCTCTGACCTATATATATATAGCTCAACTCGTTGCACACTTCTAAGTAATCCTTGCACAATTACCCAAGTGTGCCCAACACTATGGAATGTGTGAACCCTTCCCTTGATGCGCAATCTCGCACACTTACTTAGGTATGCACGGCACTATTAAATGTGTGCACCCTTTCTTTGATAACAATTCCTCACACACTACTCAAGTGCGTGCATGACCAAAACTTGGTGCCAACAGCTCACCAGCCTATATGTACATTTACATTTACAATTGGTACCACAGCTCATCAGCCTATATGTACAATTACAAAGGGTTTGGATTAGGGAGATTACAAACATGAAGGGGATTTCTGGGTGGAACCAGTGTGCATCATGGATAAGAAAGTCAAAGTTCTCAGGAACAAAGCCATCATCTTGGTAAAGGTTCAATGAACCTGCTACGATCATGAAGACTCTACATGGGAGCACGAGGAAGCCATGCGAGAAGCATACCTGCAAATTATTTCAAATTTTAAAGAAAATTTAATGCACATTTGTACATAGGTGAATGAAGACTTCAATTTTTCAACTGGAGTTCCTAGAGCCACGACTCTAAGATTTCTTAACCAACCAATGTGTGGAATAAGGGGAAAAGAGAGTTGTTGGTTGGAATTACTGTGTGAGTCATTAAGTTGTGAAATTATCAAGTATTCAGATGTAATATTTTTATATATGTCTATGTGTAAATTGTATAGTTATGTGCACTCAGGATAGTGCAGTTTGTAGGGGGAGGGGAATGTAACATCCTCATTTTCAAATCCCAATCTAGTGATGTATATTGTAAGTGTAATGTATGGTCAAGAGCCAAAGCGATGTAATATGTAAATCATGTAAATTGAATATAATGAATAAAATGTATCGCCAGCTACAGATGGTCATGGAAGGATATTTGGGGGCTAAGTGTCCATAGGAGAGGGAAGGGGTCCAATGGGAGGAGAGTTTACCCATGTATATTAAACCAAAACCCATTTCTTATTTTCTTTCTAAATTATCCTTACCATGAACCTTCTATTAGTTGTTGAGTGTTTTAGACCCAAATAATTGAATTCATGTAAGAGGGTGGGTGTGAGAGTGACATCACATAGTTATTGAGAGCATAGGGATTGAGTACAATCATATTGGGGAAGACTACAAGTCAAGCAAGCAATAGAAAGTGAGTAAATTTGTATGGGTAGGGGACCATAATTGCACATTCATGTTTTTGCATACAACGTTGTTTTTACATGGATTTTTCTGGGCAAAAAAGAAGTTCTAATTGTTGAAGCTTGAGGGTAGTTGTTGTGGGAAATTTTGTCAATTGTTTGGAGCTGAAAATTCATGGAAGAAGAGGTTGCATTATTGGGAGTAATGTGTTGTTTGAAATTCACCAAGGAAGCACATGTTTTTTTGCTGGGCAAATTCGTATTGCAGCTGTGAAATTCATGAAGTCCCAACAAGTAGAATTCATGTCCAACTTGTGCTAGAATCCCTGGAGGGGAGTGGAAAGGCATGAGGGACTATGAGAAATGAAGGGGGATTCCATCCCTTGGGTTGTATAGGTTGAGGGGAAGATATCTAGTGGAATGGAATTAGATGTGAGTTTTAACCGTTGAGAGGGGGACATTAGCTAGCCTTAGGGACAATCGTCTCTTGTGGATTCATAGCCCTAGCTTGGGGGTGTCTTGTTGTTGAGAATTGGAATATCAAGGCTATGGTTGGGAGGAACATTCGTCCTCTGCAGTGGGTTGCATACTTTCATAAGATAAGTGTTCTTATTTGTTGTGTTCATTTATGTTAAATGTTGATATAGTTTTTGTGCAATTTACATCGAGTTATCATGGTTAAATGGTACTTGTTGTGAGAAAAATGATGCATTCAAATATATATTTATGTGGTTGAATGTTTTTGTATGTTGTTTAGTATTTTATGTGCACAGTTAAAATATTTTCATTTACATTTTTAAGTAGCATAGATAGTTGCATGAGTTGGAATGTCATGATGTGTTTTATTTCAACATTTAGATTTGGTATCAAAAAAATTTATTGAGTCTTTTTAGTAGTGGTGTGACCAAGCTAGGGGTTGGGTAAGTTACATGAGTAAAGATTATTAAAATGAAGGAATAAATTTCAATTAAGAACTACATCATATCTATATGTTATATTAAATATTTAAGTAAGCAAGTTTTCTTAAAGTTTAATAAATGGAAATCATCATAAATAAATTGAACTACTTCAACAATGTGGTGACCAGGATGGGGAGGATGGGGCTGGTGAATTCATATGAGCTTCAATATTCCATTTAAGTATGTAAAACAAGGGATTTAAGAACAAAAATTTGTTCCAACGATGTGTTGCATCAATGATAAATATGGACAATATCAGTCCTATTACCGATCTCGTGAAGATAATTTTATATGAACTAATAATTATGATGGATAAATAAACTATATATGTGTTGTATAGATCAATGCATATACATAAAAATTAAATGTCCTGGCATGGAATTACTCTCTCACTAGATATTTAAATTAAAATTTATTACAGTGCTCAATAGGTAGTATTGTTACATGGGTGATTAAATAGCTCCAATCCATCCACGCTCTCATTAATGTGGCATCCCCTCTCCATATCCAAGATATATCCATGTTGTTCCTTTTATCTACGTGACAGGGGTTCATCATCCATTCAATAAAAAAAGAACTCAGAGTATGTTTCATCCTTGGAGAATATTAAGTAATTTGGTTTCTTTAACAATGGTGGACATTTCAAGAGTCTCTTCCTAGTCTCATAGTTCTAGTAGGAAAATTGTCCATGGGCACGACCCTTTTGAATTTGATATCTTTAGGCTGATGATGACGAGGTGTTTCCTCGTGATCCGTGATTTTGGCTCACATCCCTTGGAGAATCCATATATGAGATCTTAGTTGGTTGAACATGAGCTCTCAAAGGGATACTAGGTGCACTCAGAGACGACCTAGTTTTGGAGTACTTTTGTTGAACTTATCGATATCCTTTTTCTCTGCAATTGCTTCAACACCTTCTCTATTGCGACTAGTCTTAAGGTTTCTAGGGTTTCTGAAAAAAGTTGGGAAGAATGAAACTACACTCAAAATAAATTCCTTCTTGCACATCATAGAGCCGGCTGTAATGACCATGGCCATAGCTATGATCGTGTGAATGGTCGATCTTCTAGTCCACATCGCACTCAAACTCAAACATCAAAGGCCATGGTATTGAAAAACTAAGACCACGACATGACCAATATATGGCTCCTCTCATCCACAAAGTGGGGAGGGGTTTACAGGGTTTATGGATGGCCTGAGCGAAGGGAGTGAGTTCGGATTGGATATATTTTATATAAGAGAAGGAATGTTACGTGCCTGAAAGGTAGAATCTATCTTTACCAACTTAACTGGAGAAAATCTATAAACAAATGTTTGTTTTCCAATGTTCGTAGAGTCTGTTGTTATTGGTTCTTTTTTTTCTTATCTAAGAAAGCATGGAGATTTCCAAGTTGTTGGTGTTAGAATTGTCAGTGCGAAAAACACAATTCACAGTGATAATTAACAATCACACACATAAGAAATAGACATAGGTATTTCACGTGGTTCACCCAAATGTTGGGCTACGTCCACCATGCATAGGCATCGGTTTTCTTATTATTCAGATTATGGAGATTAAATCAGATTTGCAAGTCTCTCACACACTCAGTCTCTCACGGTCATTTTTTCCTCTACGGGATTACATGAATTTATACATTCATACAAGAAACTGAATATTAAATGCAATCCCTATCCATATTCTAACTTGGTCCATTTGGTTGTAACCAGCACAAAATAATAGGATCCAGATCTATCATTCAAGGAATTCGTTGTCACCAAATCCCAACAATATCCACCTTGAAAACAATTAACCTGATACCTTGCTTCTTCATTTTGTTCATCACTTTTGTTGCAAGCCAAGAGAAGCCAAGCACCACTGTAACTTCTCTAATAAAACTGGTTTCATGATCTCGCATGTGTGACTTGCACGAGTTTGGATTTCCTGAGGGATCACTCCACCTCTAACATGTCTTCCACAACTGTGTTGTGAGACATATTTAGTGATAGGTCTCCTCATGTACAAAGCACATGTATTACAATATACATTACAATCATTACAGACCATCTCAATGTAACCATTATAGCTGACATTTTTTCTTATCATATGCTGAAGCACCCATTTCACTATAACACCTAAATCTATCATGTTTCTGAAAACATCATTAGCATGTGAAACATCTAGTATTAACCATTTCATCGCATACAACAGACCTCCTATTGAACTTACATGAGACATAACCTTTTCTTCTTTATAGACAAGCCCTATTCTTGAAGAAAACTTATAATGGAAAGAAAGAGGGATAAAAACCGGTTTTACAGTGTTCATACTAAACTCCAACCACATCTTACCATTACATCTATGTGTACTTCTATGCCCTTAATTTGTTTTGCTGCTTCTTGATCTCTCATCTAAATTGTCTTGTCCATCTGAGTCATTTTCTTACTAATTTTATCCATGCTTCGGCTTTCATCGAGCATATCATTAGCAATGAAAATCAAGACTGTGAATGTACTATAAACCGTATATTCATTCCTACCCTTTGATAAATCCTGACTCACTATGTAGGATTCAAACCTCTTGTATATTTGCCTGGGTACCATTAGGCCATACAATGAATTACCTAACATGCAAACAAATTTATCGTTGTGATCTTCAATCAACCCTTTTGGTTGTTCCATACATATTGTATCTCTATCAATGATTACCTTGTGAGAAGTAGCATCCCACACACAGCATCCCTTTAAACCATCATCATAACTTGCAGAGATATAAAACAAGCAGGAATTCAGAAAAAAAAAAAAAAAAAAAAAAGAAGTCTAGAATTGATTTACCTCTTACCAGTACCTGCAATTCTTTGTTTCTCTTATGACCTTGATGCTTATTCCATAAACAAGAAGATACATATGTCACTTTAGATGCCACTTCAGTACTTCCTTCCAACTTATAAAGGTTATCAACCTTTGTTGCCTTCATCACTACTAAATTCCATTTCGACATTGTGAGAGCTCCACCTTGACTTGTATACTTATATCCACAAGAATCCAACACTCCCAATGAAATCAAATTTGATTTAAGCTTAGGTACATATCTAACATCCGTTATTTCCCTAAAAAACCCATCAAACATCTTGATTCTAATACTGCCAACCCCAACAATTTTACATGGACTATCATTTCCCATAAACACTACACCCTCATCAACAGATTGGTAAGAAAAGAACCAATTTTTGTCTGAACACATGTGGTGGGAGGCACCTTAATATAACTGTCATTCTTCTTGATATTTTAAATTACTAGAAATGGATAAAATGTGATCAATTATACTTGAATTTGTTACAGTCAAATTTTCTTCCTTCATAGAGTTTTCCTCAGATTGCTTTCTCTTCCAGCAATTTTTCTTGAGATGTCATGTTTTTCCACAGTACTAGCATTTTGCTTTACCCTTTTTATGTCTTGACTCAGATCAAAAAGAACTTCTCTCATTCTGCTCTTTAGTTCGACCTTTAATCATCATCGCCTCTAAAGTTGAGGTTTTTTTACTAGATTTTCTCCTCATCTCCTCGGCCAACAAAACTCCCACAACATAGTCATAATCTAAAACATCTGTTGAGCTAAAGCTAATAGAGGTGATTAGATAATCCCCAAGACTCAGGCAACGAACACAATAGTGTAATAGTGTTATCTTCATCTTCGAATTTAACTTCCATACTAGTCAATTGAACTATAAGGGTATTAAAAGTATTTAAATGGTTAGCAACTTTTGTACCTTCTTTCATCCGCAAACTGTACAGTTGTCTCTTCAAGTAGATTTTGCTCGACAAGAACTTCGTCATATATAGACTTTCCAACTTGCTCCATAAGCCTGATGTTGTATCCTCTCCTACGATATTAAACAGAACCTCATCCACCAGACATAAATGAATGGTGCTAAGAGCTTTTGCATCCAGATCTTCCCATTCCCATTCTTTCATGGTTGTTGGTTTCTTTAACCTTCTTGTCAATGCTTTTTGCAACCCTTGTTGCATGACTAAATCCTGCATCTTTAGCTTCCAGAGCTCAAAGTTGTTTTTACCGCTGAAATTTTCAACTTCAAACTTCGAACTATGCATCTTAGCCATTAGCACAAAAAATCTCGCAATACCCATTACTTATAAAAAATCATTTTAAATGTAGAGGAATTTTAAATAAGTTCAAATGTAGATCCTTAATAAATAAGGTTAAATTATAACCACAAAAAGTTTAAAAATAATAAAAACTTTATATATTCCATAAACCTTGTATATCCTCTTCAACATCCACCTCCAAATCTCCATCCATTTAATAAATCGTTCTCCATAAAAAACCTTAAAACACATTCACGTGACTTGAAAATTTTAATTTAAAAAACACTCCTCCACCTTTACTTTTTCAAAAATAAACCATACCATAAATTTTTGAAAAAGGAAAATATGATATGAATGTTCCTTAAAGGGAGCGCCCCTTGGACTATTGAAAGCGAGCGCTTCACTATGGGTGGGGGAGCGTTAGCTTTCAAAATCAACGCTTCCTTAAGGTTTATGGGGTGAGCTCTATCTTTCCTTGAGTGTTGATGGGGAGTGTCAGCGCTCTGTCATGGATGAATCAGGTGTGTTCCTCTAACATTTCCTGAGGAGTGTTGATCATTTTTTGTTCACATTGCCCCCTCAATTCACCTTCTTGCATGTAACAACCCTAGTTAAATAGTTGCATAGGGTTTATTAAGTATAGTTAATTAATTAATTAAATGTCTTAATGTGTATTAGTTAAGTAATGATTAACTATTAATAATATTAATTATTTATTTATTTATTGTTTATTAAATTTCGATTAATTAATTAAATGATTACTTAACACATTCAAAGATTTGGGTAATGAATTAAATGGCTGAATAACTTTAAATTATTTACAATAAGACTTTACGTATGCAAGGGGGGAATGAAGCATGGGGTGGAAGGATAAGGTAATAAAGGAATCAGATAAGGTAATTAATGGAGGATAGGAGAGTCGGTGAATGGGGGGAGATATGACAGGGAAGAGTCCTACGGGGGAGGATTATGAAAATTTGGGGGAAGGAGCATGATTGAAAAGGAGGTCTATATTTCTGTTGGATTTTTTCTGGTTTTGGAAGAGTTGGTTTTGGAGTTTTGGTGAACCATTACAGGGGGCACCAGGTTGTTGGGAGTTTTGAGCTCGAGGGCCAGGATTCCTTACGGTATCCTGGAGCTAGGGAGTCGAAGAGGCTAATCCTAGTTGGTTGGGTGATTAGTTGGTTTTGGGCAGGGTTTGGTCAAGCAGCAGGTTGGGCAAAGAAGTAGGGAGGACAACCAGATAAGCGGGAATTTAGCATCAGGCAGAGGTATTTTTATTTCTAAATTTGTTGAGTTATGTGATGATTATGTAATTTATTTCATGCTGCGGATAAATTTAATTTTCTGTTGAATATTGTATGTTTATACGATGATTAATGAATTACTTATGCATTGAAAGAAATTATGTTTAATTGTATGTATTTTTTTAGGCTTTGTTAATCTTCGGTCACTACACATGGTATCAGAGCTTCAGTTTGAAGCACTGGAGCCTTAAGGGCCTACCTACCCACCTACCAAACTTAGGAATGGAACTCTACCCACCCAAAAATTTAAACAACCCTGAAACCCTTTAATTAGGTATAAATCTGAGCTCCAAGATCCACCTCCACCTAACCTACAAGAAAAGCCCACAAAC
>SNQJ01S0028956.1:187535-216075 GCA_010110895.2 Picea sitchensis
AAGATTGAGGATTGAGCGTATAGTTGGATCTCCATTAACTTAGATCTCTGCCTCTGCATGCTTGCAAGAACTTGCTCCACTTATGATTTGATTATGGGCTTTGAGTTAGGATAAAGCTTAATAGGTTTCGAGCCAGAATATAACAACCAAATGATAATGAATATATATATTTCTCAAACTTATGACATTTTAAACCCATCACTTTAAGTTTTAATTATTATTAAAAAGAAGTATTTAAAAAGACCCATTAAAATAATTATTATTTTGGGATTGATAAAACGAAAGCTTAGTCAAAATTTGAAACATAATGGTCATGATAGAAGGTTGGACTAAGACTGGTATAGGATTTGGTTAGAAGGATCAATTTAAAAAGATGGATCTTTGTATCATGATAGCACAAAAACTAACATAGTTTTGTTTTTTTAGGACCACATGAATATAATGGTGAAAATCTATTATATTGGAATTTTGAGAAGGGAAATTAGTGGGTTTCATGTTAGTATTGGAAAAAATTTAGCAGATTTTTGCACCAACATTAGGCTCCATCTAGGGATTGTGTCTCCCTACGAGGCACGAAATAATTGTAGACCAAGTGTCTTCAATATTTTCCTATGCATGTTCCCATAGCCTCATCTTTATCATATCTTCTTTGAAACCATTTATGTGTAGCACTGCTCATTCACATTGAAAACTAAAAAGAGACTGCTTTAATTGTTGAACTGAAAACTAAAAACTAAACTAACTGTTGAAACTAGAAACCATGTGTTTGAAACCTCTACACAAACTTGAAACTAAAGTGAATGCTCAATAGATGAGCTTATTTATGTACAAGACTCCTACACTATTCATCTCAGCCACTTATAATCAAGTAAAATGATACTTCCAGTGAAACCACACAAGCATTTGTATAAGGGAATGAACTTCTAGCTTGCAGCTGTCCAAGAAAGGAAATAAAATATGAACACTGCAGTAAGAATTTCATTGATACCTGACATTTACGAACCCAATATAGTAGTTTTCTGAAACTTGTGACTTTCATCATATTAAAAACTGAAGATTGCAGCCATATTGCAAATAGATCATGAAAATAATGAGAAAAAATCGATTGCTCACTAATAGAAAGTGAGACTCCTTTAAAGTTGAATGAACTAAATTGCTTTTGAATATCCTCTGATATTTCCGATGTGTTGTCCAAAATAAATTTGACTATGGTAACAGAATATGTACATCTCCTTGAAATATATCAGGTGCATGCAAATCAAAACTACCTAAAGATGTTTCTTCATAGACTGACAGATCTTCTTCATCCTCATTGTTGTTTGAAATTTCCGTGGATGATGACAAAGGAATCTTGAAAATCAACATTACCATCATCAATTAACTGATCACCACAAGATTGAATATTTTATGCATACCTTTCTTAAGTCTCTTTGATTAGTTCTCTTCGGACAACTAAGTTATTATGTTGATTTAAGACTTCACCTTGGAAACATTCAAGGACATTTTATTCAATTTCAAAATCTTGATTGCAGCATTATTCGTCATGCTTCAAAACTGATTGAAATTCATCATTGTCCGAAGAAGAAGAACCAATCTACCTGAAGAAATATTGAATATTATCTTCCAAAGTAGGAAGATGTGTTGCATCTTTTTGAAAAAAATTGATGTCTCTATGTAATCACTTCCCAATGTTGTTTCCCCATTTGAATCCACAAAGCTATATTCTTATTTCTCACTGTTGTAACAAGTTTTGATTTCAAGCTCTTGGTCAGAACAATCTTTGAAAAGAAGATCAGTCGAATACATGGTCTTACAATAAGAGTGAAAAGTTGAATGAAAACGCCTCAATGAAGAAATACTAGAAGGAGGTAAAGCTTTATACCATTATCAAATATCTCTAGACAAAGAATTCAAGAACATTTTCATTAAAACATCCTCATGATAGATATTCAGTTGATGCATGCAACAATGAAAATCCTTTTAAGTGTTGTGCAAGACTTTTCTCGTCATCTATATTAAATATCAGAAGATTTTCTCTCCAATCTTATGCATTAGGCAAAACATTAGGATAACCAAGTACATTTGAAAAGTCAAATGGAGCATACCTTGCAGCTATCTAAGCAGTGAACGAAATTGACATTGAAATGCAGTGGAGTCACCACTGAAATCACAGTGGAGTCGCCAAGTGAATAATTGAACAGCCCAGTTTATGATCCTTGTCCACCTTCCAGAACCAAAATTGATCTTGGTCAAATCCCAGGGAAAACTATTTCACCTTCGTTCCCCGACAATGGTGCCAAAAAATGTTGTTACTAGATATTTATCTTGGCTGCAAAAGAGAAATGCCTAGCACATTTTTAACCAAACTTTGGATTGGAAGTTGGCCCTTCCAACTAGAGGAGGCTCCCTCGTATGATCTAAAAATATTTTCTACTCATTCTCACCAAGTAGCACTTGAACAATAAAGCATAGTGGCCAGATTTAATTATGATAAAACAAAGGTCAAACAAGTTGAATATAAGAGATAGCATACTAAAACAAATATTGCAAACCTCTCACATTATCAGTTTTATCCATTGGGCATGGAGTCTCATCGAACAAAGCACAAAAACTTGCTCATGAAAGATGGAAGAAAGGAAGAAAAACACTTAAGTCTCATAATTTGCAGAGGGAAAAAGCAATATCAACAAATTTGAGACGAAGAATAATCAATTTGTTGGGCATTTCCAATGATGAATCCAACAAATCAAAAAGTGAGTGCATGTAAAACAACATATCAAGGTTATGATTGATATTGAGAAAAACATATTAAAATAAAGGTCTTGTCTTACTCACAGTAAGACAAAGGAAATTATTTATTTTCAAATGATTACTTTACAACTGTAACATTGGAGGTTGTACCAAATTGTTACACCTTTAACTCATATACAAATCCTACAACAAAACAAAAATGAACAATGATGGCCATAATGAGAAGCAAAACACAGAAAATAGAAGAGAAGACAACCTGCTCTACTGAAAATGTTGTTACTTGAGATGTTCTTGGATGTTAGGAACATTCCAAGACCATTTTTAACCAACTTCTAACTATAAGCTAGCCCTTATAGCCATAGGGGGCTCCCTCATCAAAATATATCAGATGGTTTCCCATTGTCACTAAGCAGCAACTCTCATCATAAATCCCAAATCCCGGATTTGTATGAAGTTTGAAAGGAGTATAGACTAGCTAGGATAAATAATAGCAATGTAAGAATAAAGTATGCAATACCTCTTATATCAATGGACTGATCCATTGGGAATGGAGTATCATTCATTAGAGCACAAAAACTTGTTCATGAAATGTAGAAGAAAGGAAGAAAAACACTGAAATCTCATACGTTGCAGACTCTACAAATTTGAAATGAAGAATAATCAATTTGTTGGGAATTTCCAATGATGATTCGAACAAATCAAAAGTGAGAGCATGTAAGACAATGTATCAGGGTTATGATTATTTTTATATGAAAAAAATGAGTAAATCCTCTCTCACCCATAAGGTTTAACAAAAAAACTCAAGTCCATTCAAAGCTCACGGCATATATATGGAAATTTGAGATCTTGAAGCTTCCTTTATGTTTGCAATAGTGGAGGTTGTACCAAATTGTTACACCTTTAACCCTAATAGTAATCTTACTGCAAAAGAAAAATGAACATTGATGGCCATAATAAGAAGCAAAACACAGAAAATAGAAGAGAAGACAAGGCTCTGTTGAAGACAAGCCATGATTCCATGCATAAAAACTCAAAATATGAAAATATTAAAATTTCCCTATGGGCTTACAAAAACTACAGCCTTGCTGCCAAGAAATCTCCCTCAACTGCTAACCCCCTACTAATGTCTTTAGTTGCTTATTTTATCTTCTTTGAATGCTACTTGAATGCTTAATTCTTTCCTTCAGATTTGGCACTACCTGCTCAACTAATGCCTCAAAATCTGAATTGAAATCTAGAACAAATTTTCCAAATAGGATTATGGTTGAAAAGGATTTTAGATCTCTTGACACCTTTGATTTGTTTGTTGTCCTCCTCCTTTGAAAAATAACATTTGTGTTGCTATAATTACTACTATGAATTCCATCTACTCTACTCTACCAATTGTTGATTTCTAGCCTTTGTGTAACTAAATTTACAAAATAGGAAAGCAATTATAAAAGCTCAACATCTTGCATCAGGTGTTCCACTTCTTTTTTATGATAGGAGAATTTGGTTTTTCTTGTTTTCCACTAATCTCTGTAATCCTTCACAGTCCATCAATATATAAAGGAACCTTAAATCTATTTGAACTGTGGCATCCACCATTAATACCAACTATCTATGCACATTTTACTGGAATGTTATTTTTCCATTACAAGTCTTTCACATGCATCATGCAAGGTTTCTTTTTGTCTTTGATTTCATTGCAGACTCCATATCTATGATGGATACCACCTTTCTCATAATTTGACATGAATAAACCTGAATATGAATGATGTGACTAACATTGGGTTGACTTGTAATTGAATTTCTAATAATTTCATTCAACTTTACTCCTGAGTTCTATAAATCAACATCTTTTTCCATGTGATTAAAGATGAAGACATTATCTACTGTGGAAAAAAGTGGCACCATGAAAAGGATTGCAATTCGTGTGGTTGTGGATTCCTTTGATTGATTAAGGTCCATCCAATTATCTAACCCTTCTCTTATATCAATCACCTCTCAATGTCCATCTTTAGAGGTCTCAAAACAAAACCTTGGTAACAAATGAAAGCGTGGTTTTAATAACAAGCTGGATAAATTCTTCACTAGTTGTTTTAAGGCTTCTAAATTTCTTCTTAGCGCAATCCTAAATTTCTAGCATAGAGGTGAGATTGTTTGAGTCAATTAGGTTAATCTTATCCCATCAAATATTGAAGCATGTTCTCTGGGTCAAACGAATCCTCTACAACAACTTTTAAGGAGAAAAAAACCAATGCACACCCATATAGAAGAAAACTATTAGGATTCAATCCTAACCCCTATCCATGGGTCATTAGTTAGTAGGATATGTTTTCTATGTAATAAAGGATGACATTAGTTAATAAGACCTAATAAATAAAGGAGAATAAGTCAATGTAAGAAGACCTAATAGAAGCTTCCACTTCTAGAAAGATCTTTCTCTATAAGCTTCCTTAGAAGGTAGAATTAGAATAAATAAGAGTAGGAGGCATTGGATATTTTGTCTTAGAGATTATTGTAATAGAGATATGCTCTGTTGGAGGTTTCTCTCTCGAAGAGGCAAGTGAACATTGCTATCAATAATAAAGGTGATCTTTCTAGTGTTATTCTGGTATTATTTTGTTATTCTTTTGGATACATCATTGTTGTTTTTCCATTGCTTGCTAAATATTTTTGTTCTGCATATTGTATTACTGCATCAGGAATATTGCAAGTGGTATCAGAACTCTTTCTCAGGAAATACTTGTGGGGTAAATTTTTTTCAAGATAGATACGTATTTCAACGTCTTTAAGCTACAAATATTTATTGATACATGCATAAACCCATGATCGGGGAGTCATACATGCAGGAAATACAAGTGGTTCTTAAGCGCATGTATGTTGGCCACCCTTGTAACCCTTGTTGGTACCCCTTCGAGTGGTATCACATCAGACAACACCTGTATACGGCTCGACCTAGGCATCCTAAAGACCTTCGTAGATAAACCAATCAGTCACTTGAATTCTATAGATTCGTCGAGAACAACACTCGGGAAGCGACTCTCTACTACCTGGGTAGTCGAGTAGTATGGCTAAGGGTAAGTTCTAGCCTCCTTAGTTGGTGCCCTAATATATTGGGCTGAGTACTACTATTGGAACTTGCACGTATATAAGAGAGCTATAGCACAAGGAAAACCCTTAAATATAGACACCCTGCAAAACCTAACCCTTCAGATGGCAACAATTGATCTATTGCATTACAAATTGTCTCCTGTGACATTGTTTCACTACAGAAACACTCTTTGCCGACATTTTTTATTATTGAGAATTTGGGAATTCCACCACTGCAGAAGTATTCATGGCGAAGTATAACTCCGTAGGAGTAAAAAAAAATTGAGGGCCCATTAGCACCCTTATTTGTAACCTATTCCATTTCATTCCTATCTTCATTGCAATCGCAATGATACTCTTCACTTTTAAGCCTTTTTTTTCCACAATCCCACCCCTTTCTGAGACGCCCTTATTTGACACTTATCCCATTGGACTCCTCTCCTTGTCCTGATCACTCTGGGACATATCACTTTTTTTGGCCCTGATTTTTGTCTCGAAACCTCATCCACTACCTAATCCACTACCATGCCAACCACCAGAGCTCAGACCCAAGAAGACTGGGAGACTAGGTTTTCTAGCTTAGAAACAAAAATGGAATCTATCACCACTACTATATGAGTTGAAGTCAAAGAGTCCCTCCAAGCAGAAGTCAATGTAGCCATTTGTGAATCCATGCAACAATTCACAAAAGGTAAGCAAGTCAAGCCCAATGCAAAGGACCCTCGGCATTCCCATTATGAGCATACTCATTCATCCCACTCCCCTTGGGGTTCTACAAACTCTTGGAATAAGGTGCTAAAAGTTGACATGCATAAATTTTATGGATCCAACCCAGCTGGGTGAGTCTCTCAAATGGAACAATACTTCTCCCTCCATAATATTTGGGACGATGAGACCAAAATCCATGGAGGGGTTTTGTACCTAGATCAAGAACGATGGCAATGGCAAAAGAAAATTTATCTAGGAATACCCACTTGGAACATGTTCACTAAAAAAGTTTGTGACCATTTTGATAGGAAATCACATTTTTTGAGTAGGCTGACCAAGTTGTGTCAAATTGGATTAGTCACATATTTCATCACGGCATTTGAAAAGTTGTCTGTCAGTACCAAGGGCTTATTTTATGCATTTTACCTCGAATCTTTTATTATTGGCTTAAAGGAATCCATTTGGGCTCATGTGAGCATGCATCATCCTATTACCCGGTTGCAGGCATGTCAATTAGAAAAGGAAGTTGAGACCATCCTTCAGGCCCCAGCCATGAAGGCTCTAGTTCTCAACTGTCCTCGCCCCAAGGCTCACCCAGCTCCGACACGAACATTGAAGGTCCAAAAGGTATATCCAACTGAAATGGTGGAACGTTGCAAGAAAAGACTTTGCTACTATTGTGATGAATAGTATTCCCCATGGCATAAATGTAGAGAACAAAAGTTCTTCCATAGTGATGCATAAACTCCCTTTCCCTATGAAGACATCATATCAGATGAGTTTCCTAGCCTAGAGGAGGCTCAACCAAGTGATCACACCAAAGCTCCAGTTGTAACTCCTGTGGAACCAGAGAAACCTGTCATATCACTTCATGCACTATCGGGTATTTCGACCCTGCAAACATTGAAGATCAAGGGCTACATCAAACATAGGCCGATGCTAGTATTGATTGATAGTGGTAGCACCCATAATTTTATTCATCGTAGGATTTTTTATGAGATCCATTGCTTTGTTCACTCTTTTTCTAATTTTCAAATCCTCATCGCTAATGGTGGTACTATGAAGTGTGGGGATCGTGTGAGAATGTCAAACTCCAAATGGGTGATTATCATTTGAAAACCCACATGTTCCCTATTGTCATGGGTGGTTGTGATATTGTATTAGGAGTGGAATGGCTTCTCACTCTAAGGCTAATCACAATGGTTTATCAATAATTATATATGAGCTTCACCCAAGATGCTCACCCCTATACCCTCCCGGGTCTCCAAGCAGGCTCTCCTGAAATCATCATCTCTCACATGATGGAAAAACTATTGAGGAAAGGCCACCATGGTGTGATTTCTCCATTTAATTCCATCCAGATCACTCAACAGTCCTCTCAGGTTGTTCCTCATAGCCTACAACTCATCTTGGACAAGTACCCCAAGGTCTTTGAGGTTCCCACAGCCTTACCTCCTTCCAGGGGTGACCATGATCATAACATCCCTCTCATGTCGGGAATTCAACCCCCCAATGTACGTCCCTACATATATCTTTTTGCTCAAAAAAATGAAATAGAAAAGATGGTACAAGAATTACTGGAGGTGGGGGTAATTCTCCCTAGCACCAACCCATATTGTTCACCCATGGCGATGGCCTTAAAGAAAGAAGGTAATTCGTGCATGTGCCCTAATTTTAGTGCCCTGAATAAACTAACCATCAAAGATAAGTTTCCCATTCCTGTCATTGATGATCTATTGGATGAACTCCAAGGTCCATGTGTATTAACCAAATTACACCTTTGCTTCAGCTATCACTAGATCTGGATGAAGGAGGAAGATATTTCGAAGACTGCCTTCAGAACTCATGAAGGACATTATAAAATTCTTGGTCATGCCTTTTGTCCTTTGCAAATCCCCATCCACCTTTCGAAGTCTCATGAATAAACTATTGAAACCTTAACTTCGTAAGTTTTTATTGGTTTTCTTTTATGACATCCTCATTTACATCCGCACTTGGGATAACGACCTTCTTCATGTGGACAAAGTCCTTCACTTGCTGTAGGAAAACCAATTGTTCATCAAAAAGACCAAATGTTCATTTGGAGCAAGTGAAGTGGAATAATTGGGCCACATTTTCAATCATGAAGGGGTAAAAGTGGACCCCAAAATTATACAATCTATGCAGGAGTGGTTGCGACCCATGACCTTAAAACACCTAAGGGGTTTCCCTAGTCTCACAAGATATTAGAGGAAATTTTTCCACCGTTATGGACAAATTGCTAACCCATTGACTGACTCCTTAAGAAGAATGCATTTCATTGGACACTTGTTATTGAGCAAGCCTTCACAGAGATAAAGAGGGCCATGTGCACTAATCCTATCCTAGCAGCTCCTGACTTTAATAAAACATTTTTGGTGGAATCAGATGCTTATGCCACTGGCATAGCTGTGATACTCACATAAGATGGCCGACCTTTGGCCTTTACTAGACAATAATTGAGTGGTCACAATCTGGAAAGATCTGTGTATGAAAATGAAATGATGGTCATTCTCCATGTGGTGCACACATGGCGACCATATCTCTTGGGACATCATTTTCAAATCAAAACAGATCACCATAGTCTGGAATATTTTTTGGAGCAATGACTATCCTCCCCAGAAAAAGAGAAGTGGTTGACCAAAATGTTGGGTTATGATTATGAAATCATATACAAAAAGGAAAAAGCTAATATAGTAGTCGATGCATTGTCAAGAAAACATGAGGAGGATTTCTCCCTCTTTGCCTTATCCTTACCAATCCCTGATTGGATTGAATAAGTACACCAAGAGTGGTTAACAAACCCCAACTATCTCCAAGATAATTTAGTGCCTTCAGGAGGACCTTAATCCTCCCATCGGCTACACTTGGCAGGACAATATTCTCATGTATAAGGATTGAATGGTTCTATCACCCTCTTCAACACTCAAGCTGAGGCTCTTAAATGAGTTGCACTCATCAGCTATTGCGGGTCACTCGGGGTTCCAAAAGACATATGCTTGTGCCCATCATTCTTTTTTCTAGGAAAACATGAAGAACGATATCCTTCACTTTGTCACGGAATGTGAGGTGTGACAACATAATAAAGGTGAAACTATCAAGTCTCCAGACGCCCTACAACCCCTTCCCATTCCATCTTCTATGTGGACAAAAAAATCCATGGATTTTATAGTGGGCCTTCCTAAATCTGGGAACAAGTCCATCATCGTGGTGGTGGTTGATTGCCTCTCCTAGTATGCTCATTTTTTTTCATTACCGAACCCTTTCACACCCACACTAGTAGCACAAGTTTTCCTTGATCATAAAAAATCCAGTTACATGGCATGCCCACCTCTATTGTATCTGATCGTGACCCAACTTTCACCAGCAAATTTTTGCAAGAATTGTTTAAATTGCAGGGCACCCAGCTGAACATGAGCACAACTTATCACCCCTAGTTTGATGGCCAAACATAAGTGGTAAACAAATGTTTGTAAACCTACTTGCGGTGTTTTTCTTCGTGAAAACAATACCAATGGGTGCAATGGCTCCCCTTGGCAGAATGGTAGTACAATACTTCCTATCATACAGCTACTAAAATGACCCCATATGAAGAAGTGTATGGCCAACGCCCACCTACAGTCACTACCTATATTCCAAGCACATCAAAGGTCCAATATATTGATAAATGTGCACATCAAAGGTCCAATATATTGATAAATGTTGCAAGGTCGCACAACCACCCTAGCAGCTCTAAAGGATAACCTCCACATGGCCCAAAATCGCATGAAGCAATAGGCGAACCACATCATTCAGAAAGTTTTTTTCAAGAAGGTGATCAGTTGTTTCTCTAGCTCCAACCTTACAAGAAAACATCTCTCAAAGCCCATGGACATCACAAGTTGTAACCGAAGTTTTATGGGCCCTACTAGATCATCAATCGTATCGGTTCAGTGGCCTACAATTGGCCCTTCCTACTATTTCCAAAATACATCTTGTGTTTCATGTTTCTTCTTTGAAGAAAGTGGTGGGACAGAATTGTAGGATCCAAACCATCCTTCCAAAATTAGATGAAGAAGGCTCCCTTTGTCTCAGACCAGAAGTAGTTGCATCAACTACATGGCAAAACTATCAAGGATGTGATGATCAAGTGGAAGGACACATCACCAAAGGATGTGACCTGGGAACCAACAGTTTCCGCACCTGCAGCCTTGAAGACAAGGTTTCTTTTGAAGGGGGGGCATGTTAGGATCTGATCCTAACCCCTCTCCATGGGTCATTAGTTAGTAGGATATGTTTTATATGTAATAAAGGCCGACATTAGTTAATAAGGCCTAATAAATAAAGGAGAATAAGTCAATGTAATAATACATAATAGAAGCTTTCGCTTCTAGAAAGATCTTCCTCTAGAAGTTTCCTTAGATGGTATAATTAGTATAAATAAGAGTAGGAGACATTGGATATTTTGTCTTGGAGATTATTGTAATAAAACTCTTGTTTAGTGAAGGTTTCCCCCTCAAGAGGCAAGTGAATATTGCTATCATTAATAAAGGTGATATTTCTAGTGTTATTATGGTATCCATTGCTTGCTAAATATTCTGGTATCCATTGCTTCGCTTCCTCTCATTTTTTTTCCTTCCATTGCATCTACATAATCATTGACAGTTTGCTCTATGACTGTGCCTAGCGATTTCGAAAGTCCCTCGATTATATTGCTGCTGACTTCTTTTTTTTTAAGAAGAGAGAAAGGTTCGACCTCTGACACAAGCGTCTGCATCATAAGTCTCCATAAATGATCAGCCTAGTACAGTCCTCGACACAACTATAATAACAGTTTTGATGAAGGAGCAGAAACCAAAACTGAAATCAGACTCGGGTGAAATCGATCTCCTACCATATGCAATTTCCTGGACCATACAAATTAAATGAAATAGATGCACAAGACAATAAAAGGTTCAGTTTCCTTAAGCAAGGATCGAAGGAGAGAAAATAATAGCCAAATGAACAATGAGAAAGAATCATGAACAAGCACAGGATCTGTTGCACGCTTCCTAAACTGACCATCCGGAAAACCCTTGCTTTATCAATATGTTGGAGTGACGAAATATTATCTGTCAAAGAATGTTCAGAGACTGCATCTCTGGAAGCTTAATAACTAATTGACCCAACCAAATGTTGTATTCCTCTTTCCCTTAGAGTGATTTCCTGGATTCTCGAAGCACCTACAAGACTGAAAAATTGAACGTTGTTCAATAAACTCTGCAAATGGTGAAACCTCCTCCTTGACGTTTGGCTCGAACACAACTCTATTTACATGCCTCAACTGTATTTACATGCCTCGTGCACGGATCTGGAAGAAAGAAGCATCAAGAACATCAAATCATTTCGTTTTAGAATGTGAGGTCTTCAAAGACAAAGACAAAGATAGCAAGGAAAATTATGTAAGTATTCTGACAGTTAGTTTTTAGGATAATTTATTCAGCTAAAAGTTTGTGGAGAAACTAAAAGCCGTTATTGTAAAACTTCCCAAACTCGAATACAAAAACTAAATGAAAAAGCAATCTATCTCATAGACTATTTTTAACCTAGTGAACATTAAAAATACTAAACCTTTTTTTTTTCATAAAAAAAACGCTGAAAACCTACAACACCTATAATGAAAACAATCTACTCCAACATCCACGTGTCCACCGGATCAACGGACATCATTTCTTCGCAAAATTAACGTGTGGTGTTATTAACCACCAGAGAGAAATGTGAAATAATTCGAGTCGCCACGTCACCAGGAGCAATACCACCTGACGTCACCGCGCGAGGGGTCACCTTTGTTAATTCTTGGAATCCTGAAGAATGCACGGACCCTTGGATCTCCATTAACTTATATCTATGCCTTTGCATGCTTGAAAGAAATTGCTCCACTTATGATTTGATTATGGGTTTGACTTAGGATAAGGCTTAATAGGTTTCGAGCTAGAATATAACACCCAAATGATAATGAATATATATATTTCTCAAACTGATGACATTTTAAACCCATCACTTTAAGTTTTAATTATTATTAAAATTAAGTCATTAAAAAGACCCATTAAAAATATAAATATTTTGGGAGGGATAAAACGAAGACTTAGTCAAAATTTAAAACTTAATGGTCATGATAGAAGGTTGGACTAGGACTCGTATAGGATTTGGTTAAAAGTTTCAATTTGAAAAGAAGAGTGGTCTTGGTATCATGATAGCACGAAAACTAACCTAGTTTTTTAAGGACCACAAGAATATAATAGTGAAAATTTATTAGATTGGAATTTTGAGAAGGGAATTTGGTGGGTTGCATGTTAGTATTGGAAAAAAATTAGCAAACAGTTAGGGGTTTTGGGGGCCTTCTTCCTCTGTCTTACTAGGTAAAATACATTGGCCCCGATATCAAATTGATTGCATTTCCCCTTTATGTCAGTTTCATAGTGTTGTTTCTTCTCAACTTTGATACCAATCTTTCTAATTACCGGAATAGCACACATGGTTCCACCGCTTTATTCGCTTATTGAAATGGCCTTATAATAAACAAGTCTTCCATAACTCCTTTTTCTAAGCTCTAGCACGAATAAGGTTTTGTTTCCCATTCTGTTGCATCGGTTATCCCAAAGTTGGAGCCATTTCCCATGGATGAATACAGGAGGCAGTATGCAGGAAAACCAGGAACGGAGTCAAGAAATTACAGGTGGGAAGGGGAAGACAGACTAAGTTGTCAGAGTCAAGAGATTACAGGTGGGAAGGGGAAGACAGACTAAGTTGACTTTGCAAATATTCCCCATTCATGCATGCGCTAATGAAGAAGGGAGGGATATTTGGGAAATTTGCTATGAGCTAATGAATGAAGGACAATAACAAGATATTAGGGAGTGTTACAGAATGAGAAACAAGAAGATGGTGGGATGAAGTTGGAGAAGGCTCATCCATTGCATTCGTAGAGGTAACATTGACCTTGCATTTGCAATAAGTTTGTGCATGTTTGGAAGCTGGTGACTTGCATGGTTGGAAGGTGGCAACTTACAAAGACGGTGCAAGGGCATATGCAGAGAGCAAGTGGTTGCAGTAGAAAAAGATTAGGCGGGTGGTGGCAGTAGGAAAAGATCAGGTAGGTGGTGGCAGTGAGTAGGAAAATATCAGGTAGGTGGTGGCAGTGGGAAAAGGAATCTACTACAGTGAGCTATGATGGTAGTAGGAAAAGGTCAGGTAGGTGGTGACAGTGAGAAAAGGCATCTACTGCATTGAGCATTTATTGTGGTGACCCATGGTTAGCAGGTGGTGGCAGTGGGAAAAAACATTTACTATAGTGAGCATAAACTATGATGGCCTATGGTTGAGGTCAAGACTAATAACAAAGCCAAAGCCATTTAAAGTAGTCGTTGTTATAAAATCAAACACTTATTGCATTGAATCATTGTTCAATAAAACACATGAATATGTATAATTGAAACACACAAAATACCATATTCAAAAGGTGTGTATACTTTGTTTAATGAATGTCATGTTTGATCTATTGTGCATATAATAAATGCAAAAATCTTAACATCACTTTAAATAATTCAGGTATTTCAAGGTTAAACTATCAGTATATTATTAATAGTTTTGTATTGTGATTATGATAGTTTTTAGGAAGAATCTAACATTTAGTGTCCAAGATTTCAATGCATGGTTTGATATGTCATATGGCATGCATAATATTTGGATTTAGTTTAGATTTCAAGCAATGATTTTAAAAAATCAAATGTTCATGAGACAACTAAATGGTGTTGAGTCATATGACGTCACATCATACGATGCTTCACTAGTATGGAGACTAGTGAATTATAATTGCTAAATTTGTATTCTAAATTATAATTGTATAAATTATGCATATATTGTTTAAGTGGATTAGGAAAAAAAAAACTTTTTTCTTTGTGAATACTGAGATAAAAGCTTTTGTGTATTTTCACTTACTTTAGTTTTAAGAAAAAGATATTCAAAAATAATATTTTTTTATTGATTTGATGTTATTATGGAAAAAATGCTTTCTCAAGCCATCTTCGTAAGGTTTATTAAGTTTTACTCCTGGTTAAAAACAATTTCATTATTATTACAATCTCAATGTCATTCTTTAAATTGCAACCTCAACATTAAGATGGCATTAGGCCCCTCTTATATATTCCTGTCCACTTTGCATGTTACTTTGTTAAGGTTATAATGTTTTCAGTCTCATGTAGGAAATTATTCAATTATAAAATACCGTAGTCTTATAATCAGTTATTATGATTGCTTCTATTGTTTAAAGATCTATTCTAAATATGTGTTTCTAAGTTGTTAAAAGGAAAAATATTGATAAATTTAACGGATAGCGTGTGAAAGAAAATATAGTATTAATTATAAGTATTTAATCTTTTTTTCTAAAGATGTACACATAAAAATGAATAGTGATAGGATATTTTGAACTAGGATAGCATTGATCTGAATTGGATTTTCATAAATAAATAAAGTTTTTGTAAATTTTATAATTAGCATTTAATTGTTTTTGGAAAAGTTGAGAAAATGTTCAAAATTCCCTTAGAAGTTGAAACGAATCATAGGGAAGGTTGGCCTTCCAAGACATCCCATTAAAAATGAAGGTTGTGATGAAGAAGGGAATTGAAGGGAACGAAGAGGAGGAAATGAAGAAGGGTGGTGGAAGACATGGGAGATCAAGGAAGCATTGTGCTTGATGATTAGAGGACAAGAAGACAATGAGTTTGTCCCGCGATGAGAAAAAATTGATGTTGAGCCATGGTCATTTGCAAAACCACAAAAACATTGGCACATATCTTCCATTCAATGTCTAAAGAGAACTTGCAACTTGAGAATAGATTTGGAGAGCCTCCATTTAATAGAGTTATTTATTTTGAAACAAGCAGCCGAGTAGTGAACCAAATATGAAATAGATACATTATTTTTTATGTTTGTTGGTGATTAGTAGTAGAGAGCATTATTTATTCCACAAAGTATCCATATTGATGAAATGGACAAGTCATAGTGCTACCATTTATGGACCACAAGATATCAAAGCAGGTTCCTTAAATACCTTGAAGTAGTTTCCATGGGAAAAACCTTGAAGAGGGAGAAGCTAGAAGAGTTAAGAGACTTCAACATGTAGATCCAAGAGGAAAGTCAATATTGGAGGTAGAAAGCAAAGGAGATGGAAAAGGAAATTTCCAAATGCTAGGACTCCTTTACCACAATGAAGGTAGAATTAGACAGGATCATATTGCACTCTTGTAATTAGGGGAGAAATTCACTTAGATAGGTAATTAGAAAGAGAGATTCATCAAAGTGACTACTCAGTTATACCAGGAATTGGCTGCAAAGGTAGAGGTCTTGAAGGAGCTACAAGAAAATTTCCAAGAAACCAAGCAAGCCCCTTTTATTGTTACTATGGAAGCCAACACCAAGATGGAGTCAAGCATGGTAAACTCACCTTCCAAGATCCTTCCTCAAGAGACCTTCGATGACTTTGAAAAGAACACTAGAGGCATCGGTTCCAATCTCATGAGGAAAATAGGATATGATGGCCAAGGGATTATGATCCCCATTGTAACTCAATAATATCCCAAGCATGAAGGCCTGGGGTTCAATGGAAAAGAAGCTAGCACAAGTTCATCCCAAGCCACCCTTGTCAAGGCAAGAGGAACTAGAAAGGAATCCATTCCCATGGAGGAAAAGGAAGCTAGAAAAGGAGTGTGCAATGAGCCACTCAAATTTTCTTGTAAAGGCTTGGAAGAGGGTAGAAAATATATTATTCCACCATCTAGATCCACTCCAACTCTTGGGGTGCCAAGAAACTAAGTTGGTAAGCATCATCAAAAACCAAAAAGGTATGGTATAATATCTTTGGTTTGTTTATGTTGAAAGAAAAGGGGACATTGTTGTTGTTTGTAGCATCGAACATGTACTTCCACATTGGTATTTTGTCTAACATGTGGAAGTCATCCTTAATACTTCTAAAGACTTAGGAAATTCGTTTTATTAAAGTAATTATTAAAGTGAATGTATTTTTATAATTAATTGAGTTTAATTTAATTAAATTCCTAATTTTTTGGCATTGGTGAATCAAATTACATCCTAGTCATTGATTTAAAGTGTTCGTGAGATCTAATATCATCCATTGATCACTTTGGAGATCTAGGGTTTTGGATTTAAGGTAAAATCAACATTATAAAAGGCAGATAAGGTGAGAGGACAAGACACACAGAGAGTGAGATAGTGAGATCTCATTGATTGGGTGAAGAAATTTCATCCAAGTGTGCAGGGGTAGGGTCTGAGGAAGGGAGAAAGGGGAAGAAAAGGAAGTAGTGGACAACAAGATCGAAGGAAAGATCTTAAGGTCTAATAAGCTATTCTTGTTGTTTTGCATTTTTCCTTTGAGTGGACCATTGTTCCAGGACGGGAGCCCAAATTTTATCTTAATAAAATCATCACAGTACTAGTTTTCCCTTCGAGGTTTTTCCAGGGGTATTTACCCAAAACATTACGTGTGCAAATGTGTTTGGTTCCCTATTTTTATTTTGTTGATTTATTTATGTAAATCGTTAAGAATTAGTCATGCTTTTTACTCAATAAATATGCTTAATAAGTTTATTACAGCAAGTCATTTGCTAGGCAATAAATTGTCGGGTGTTGGGTTGCTTAAATTTAACATGGTATCAGAGCTGAGACTTTGAAGAGGAAACCAGTTGCACAAATCGTAATTTTTGTAGGGAAGCAACGGAAAATTATTATTTTTATTTCTGCAACACAAAAATAAATAAAAATTTGCAAGCTCGACAAAGAAAAAAAATAAAAAAAAGGGGAGGGTCATATGGTCCGTACAACTGTCGCATGGACTAATGGATACAAAGGTCCATGGGAGTTGCAGGGAGAAGGCACTAGCAAAGGAGGTAGCGACTGCTAAAGAGGATAAGCAGCATAAGAGAAGGCCACATGTGTTCGGTGTTGGGAGAAGGGTGTGTGGTGAGAAGCAGTCGTCGCAACAGTGGTTGTAGTCACCATAAGGGTACAGGTTGCCATAGATAGCCAACAACATGACACCACAGTCACTGAAAGGGAATAGGGTGTAGCTATCAAGGTGTGATAGTTGCAAAAGGGCCCAGGAAGCCATGGGAAATTAGGGGCAGACCTAGCATGTCGCATGCAGCCCTAGATAATCCATGGGTAGCCACAAGAGGCTAGGGTTAGCCTAGGATAGACTCAGGTAGACTCAAGAGGGCACATGAAATGAGTCTAAGCACCAGGCAAGAGGTTTGGGAAACAAGCAGCAAACAAGAGATATGGGCAGTGGACAGGAGGTATGGGAAGCAAATAGCAGATACGAGCAGCGAGAAATAGGGTCCGGACAATGGGAAGAAGGGATCCAGGTAGTCAGAGGAGATGAGATCGTTTTGGTGCTTGAAGGACTAGGCACAAACTCTTCAATTTACTATGCTTGAAGGACGAGGTATATTTTTTTAGTAGTTGTATTTCCCAGTAAAATTTTGATTTGCAGATGGACACAATTGGTTTGAGGTTTGAGGGAAGGTTGGAGGGTGCATAGAAATTATACCTTGGAAGGAGAGTGTCACATCGATTCTCATGGACAATGGGTTGCGGGATTTTTCTAACACAATTGTGACACCATCGACAGAATTAAAGGACTTGGTCGCCCATGAGTTGAAGGACGTGAAATACAAGAGTATCATCTTAGATGCAGTGAAGGATCATTTTTGATCTAGGTGGATATTAGTGGCCACCCACCTATTCCAACTAGCTCACATGCAGTTTTCATTTTGGCAGTTATCTTTGTATATTTTCGGGTCCTGAACTTTCGAGGCCATTTTGAGGCCCTAAATAGATTTTTTGGGGCTTGCCACAGTCACATTGTAAATATAATCAAAGTGTGATAGAATAAAGTGTATTCCTCGAATAGAACTTTCCAATGGGATATCGTGCACCTAAAATGGAGATTGTATGCAAGAGTTACGACCCTAGGAAGTTGATGTACCAACTTACCCCAACATGGCCCACATAACTTTTAGCACTTCATCTCCTAGGGTTAGGTTTTTGGATGTCTAGGGTTTCGGCATTCATGTTTTATGTAAAAAATCCTTTGGAGCCTCATTGTACTCATCTTATTGCGAATGACCACATCCATCACATCTCTTCTCATAGATAAGCCACCACCATTATAGCAAGCTTGTTTCAATCTGCATTTTATAGTTTCAACATATTTATTTATTGAATAGAAGCCAAGTTATACTGTATCTATGTTATTTTTCATTGTATATATGTGTTAATAATATAGATATATATTCATTTTTTTTTGTTCATAAAATCTGGATCAGTGGTATCATAGTGATCTTCTCCTTGTCGTTCTTAGTGCATGTTCCCGACGAGGTCAGGGTACAAAGAGTTGGGTCTCAAGCTTGTTTCTCTTAAGGGAAAGAACTCTCACATGCCCAAGCGACCTTCCATGGTGGGAGAAACGAAAGACGATGGGAAAAAATATCCTTTCAAGATGTTGCTCGAGGAATCCCTCGCGCAATAGAGGAACGAGATGATGGATAGTTTTGCGCAAATCCTTCGATGGCTACCAAGAAGCAACGTATGTTCCTTGAGTGAAGGCATCGGCCCCTTCAAGGTACAAATCAACTTTGATATTCCTATATTTTAAGGTCATATAGACGTAGATGTTGCAAACCAATGGTTGAATCTTCTAGAAGGGAATTTTTTTGTCCATAACGTTTTCAATAGAGAAACGATTACATTTGTGCTCCTCAAAGTCGTACTCCATGTCAAATATTGGTGGGAGACTTTATGTGAGAAAAAGGAAACAAAAGAACCCTCATTATTTACAGTCGCACTCACCTGAGAGTCCTTCAGGGATGTTATTGAGGAACAATACTAACTTGTTGTAAATTATGATGACCTGTATACAAGATGGACCACACTACGGAAGGAAAGGGACCAAATAGTTCTAGAGTTCACAAATATCTTCCATAACTTGTGCACCAAGTTGGGTATCAAATATTATGAACGACATCTAGCACTCAAGTACCACAGTGGTCTGCATAGATTCATCCAGACAAAATTGGAGTTTCTTGACATCTCATCCTTGGTGTGGCCTATAGTTATGTTGTCAAAATCAAGCAGAAGCTTAAAGAAAAGATGCAACAGTTTGGTTCTAAGAACCCCTCACAGCAAAAGAAGGGAAAAGGTATCCCCAACCCACAGAAAAAAGTCGAGATGAAATACGGAAAGCCTCAGGAAAACCATTCTAAGCCAAAAACAAAGAAGGACAAGGAAAGATGAAGAAATACATTGGGAAGTGGTGTGACATCCATAAGATCCCTTGGCATAACATTGATGATTTCTGCGCAAATAAGTCATTGGTGGCTAAGGTGAAAGTCTATGAATCAGATGCAGGTTCTGATTCAGAGTCAGAACCAGAAAAGAGGAGACAGATTATTGACGCAGAACCCAGTTCCACCATTGCTACCACCAAGATCCAACCCAATGAACCTGATGAGCAAGAGGAAGGAGAGTGCCTCTTTCATTCACATATGTGGGTGAAGAGTACTCCGCTACACTTCATCGTTGATAGTGATATACAAAAGAACCTCATCTCAACGGAGGTCGTCAAGTGGTTGGCCCTATCGACAACGTTGCACCCGCATTCATACACCATCGAATGGCTCTGCCAAGGAAGAGATCTTTGCATTAGCCAATAGTGTTTCCTATCCTACGACATTAAGCCCTTCAAAGATGAGGTATTGTGTGATGTCACTTCCCTTGAATTTTGTGATCTTATTTTGGGCCAACCTTATTTATGGAAACATAATGTTGTATATGAGTCTAGGCCTCATAGTGTTATTATTACTTTGGACAGGAAATTGTATAGGATAACCGAGGTAGTCCCACATATTTCCATTTCTTTGATCTCTTCCAAGAAATGCAGGAAGGTCATCTCTCAAAACAAGAAGTTTTTCTTCTTCGTGATTCGCCCTCAAAGTGAGTGGAAGGTTGCATCCACATCCATGGCCTCTGCGGTTGATCTCTCCACATAGAAGAAGCAAGTGGATAAGGTCATTGAAGAATACAAAGACATTGTATCCTCACCCACTAGGGTACCTATGCACTATCAAGTCAAGGATTCAACCGATCTAACCCCCAATGCACCACCACCCAATGGGCCAGTATATCACTGGTCTCTATTAGAAAATAAGGAGATCAAGCGTCAGATCCAAGAAGTGCTCCAAAAGGGGGCACATCCAACCCATCTTATCACTGTGTGGAATCTCAATTATGATTTTGTAGAATAAAGATGAGACCTGGCGAATCTGCATTGATTCTGGGCCATAAATAAAATCACAATTAGGAACCGGTACTCGATTCCACGAATCGACGATCTCCTTTACTAGCTCAAGGGGACCAAATAATTCAGTAAGATTGATCTAAATTCTGGCTTCTTGATCCAGATTATTTTGAGAATGACATGAAGACAGAAATATAACTGAGATGTAACAATGAAATACACAAAAATATAGAAGAGAACACAGAAATATAGTAAAACCCAACTTGTATTACTAAATAAGATAGAAAAACATTGTAGAACACAAACTGGCATAATGGGGTAGCCTATCTCTGAAAGGAAAGAGATGTTGGCTATGCTTCATTCCCAACAAGATTTACATAACACTCCATTGTATGCTTAAAGGGCTTCCTTCACCTCAATTATATATGAGAGAGTGAGAGGAAAAAAATTCACATGATGCATGTGGGATAAATTACACTAAGTTTATAAAATGTCATAGGCATGCAAAACACTAGGAATTCTCGAGCGGTCACCCATCCCAATACTACTCTAGCCTGAGTGCGCTTACCTGTGATTTTCTAATGGGATCTGGTGCATTAACGCTATGTTGTAGGCAAGTACATAAGACCACTAGGAAATCATTACAAGATGTCTTTAATTAACAAATTAATATGACATTACATCATATTATGAACCTCGTGTCATGAACCTGTTATTGGAGGGGTTGGATCTGTTCAACCAATATAGTTGCATGATTTATTTGAGTATGGGAGGACTCTACCGGTGAATATGCAACATGAAGAGTATGAAGGGTTATGTTATAAACTTTCTTGACTGGGTAGTGTGGAGGCACCCTCGTAGGTGCAACAAGAACATCTTGGTACTCTTCTAAAATCTTGTCAATCTTCTCTTGTTGGATAGAAAGGTCTTGTGTTGAGTCTGTAGTGGTTGGAGTGTCCTTATGTTCACCTTTTGATCAGGTTGTGAAGAGGCTAAACTTTGTAGTATGAGAGATTACTTTGTGGCATTTTTTTGGTGGGACAATAGTCAGAACTACCTCTAGTATCATGTATAGCATGATGCCTCCACATATATGTCATGCTATGGGGTCGAGACTCATAAATAGAATGACGCCTCGAAATATATGCATGGCCTAATAGAACATCACATGATTCTAGTGGGGAAACATCACACACTACCTCATCCTTGAAGGGGTTGATGTCATAGGACAGGAGACATTGTTGGCTAACACGAAGATCTTGACCCTAGCAAAGCCACCCGATGTTGTATGGTTTCAGGTGTGGTGTTGTTAGCAAATCCAACTGCTTGACAACCTATGCTAATATTTTGTTATTTTGGCTTCCGCTATCAACAATAAAATGAAGTGGGGTCCCCTTCACCCACATATGTGAATGGAAGAGTCATTCCCCCTCCTTGAGATCCTCTTCTAGTTGGATTGTTGTAGTTGCGATAGTAGAAGTGGGTTCTGCATCAATTATTTGTCTCCTTTTATTATTTTCTGAATCAGGTTCCAAGTTGGGGTTCGACTCTTTGTCTTTGAGCTCAGCCACCAATGAAAATATTGAGTGACATTCATTAGTGTTTTGCCAAGGGATGTTGTGGAACTCATGCCACTTTCCGATGTCTTTCTTAGACTTCTTGCTACCCTTTTTTCCTACATCTGGGACTGGCTCTCTTGAGGATGGCCTTCCTTTCCCTATCCATGCTTCTCCCACTTACTCTATTGTTTGAGTTTATGCTCAATTTTGATTGCATATCGATAAGAAATTGACACAGACCCCCAACCCTCTGAATCGAGGTCCACACAAGATCGTTCTAAATCTTCCCTCCTGAGTCTGATTGACTCTTAGGTTCCTCCACAAGGAATCCTACACACACAAAAAAATAGTGTTTTTCCATAGGTCCTTATGAGTATGCCCCCGTGTGAACCAACACAAAGCACCACTCAACTTCCCTGACCACAATAAAATGATCACGCCCTTTTTCCTTATCAGGACTTTCCTTTTCTTCTCTTTTTGGGATATCAGATTTCATGATTTCGCAAATCTCTAACCTTTCCACCTTCCGAAAACCGAAATGTTGATTTTCCCGAAATGATTTCCCGCATCCTTCTACACTGTTGTATCGCATTTCACGACTTCAGGAGTTCCGGAACAAGGAATCCTGAACTCTTGTCTTTGCAACTGTTGAAATGATGAAACCCAAAACGTTCAGCAAAAGTCTAGCTTCTACCAAAACTTTTCACCTTTTCGGAGTTTCAGACTTCGCGATTTTACAAGTCTTGATGTAAGGCTTCTGGCTCTCTAACCTCCACAAACCCCAAACTCCAAAACAATATCTTCAATGGGATCAACGGCTACAAGCCTCCCTTCGATCCGATGGCCCACATGATTTCGGACTTTCGGGTACCAAGAATCCAAGACTCTTGATCCCATAACACTGTCCTCTTGGGTTCCCGAACCTTGAAACGCCGAATTGACAAAATGCCACTTCATACTATTTCACGTTTCACAATTTTGGGGGTTCTCATGTGAATTGCCCGAATTCCTGTCAATGGGAAGGCTGAAATTCCGATTCCCGAAATGACGAAATACCACTTCACAATATCCTAGATCTCACAACTTCAAAATTCTAAATGTAAGGGCCCAAGCTCCTTGTCCTCGAGACTTTTGGTATTCCAAAACCCAAAATGCCGAAATGATTTTATTTTCCCCGGGATTTCGCGAACCGAGAGTTCGAAACTCTTGATTCCTAATCACTGTCTCGTCGAGATCCCGTATCCTGAAATGTCGAAATGCTCGTTCAAAGATATTTCACATTTCGTGATTTCAGAGCTTCTGATGTGGAGCACTCTACTCCTTTTCAACGGGAATGCCGAAATTCCAATTCCCGAAATTCTGAAATTCATCCCAGACTATTATTTTCACGATTCGGGAGTTAGAGTGACCAAGGGTTTTGAATTACACTCCAGACTCATAGATCGTGAATTCTTGAAATAATATGATGCTCCAGTAGATCACGATCAACGGTCCACGTTGACTCCTGTTACCAGAGTGATGGATTCATCCCTCCTTATCCACCTTTTAACTTCTCTAGATCTTACGGTTCTCGTGATTTCGGGATTTCTTCTCGGAGAATTCCGACCGTTCAATTTCCTCCTCAAGAACTTCTGGCTCAAAATCGACTCTGCGATCCTTCTCTGGGACATGAATTCTTCACAACAACTTGAGATTCCTGCTTTCTCTTGAATGATTCAAAGGCCCTAACCCTTCTAAGCTTTCTCTGGTAAATTCAAATCACAAAAGAACTCCTGCGTGCACTCCTTGCGGTAAATCTGTCAAATACTTCTGGTTATTTGGTCTCTTTGACTCCATGTTGACTCGGCAACAGTAGTCCTTCAATCCTTCCCTTAACTGATAAGTCCTAAGACTTCCAACATCCTGCACACTCCTTGCACAACTTCTGTGCTTCACTTGCACTTCTGTTGAAACGAGAACAATGGTGTCCCTCCTGAACTTTCAGAGATAAACTCTGAACCTGGTCAACGCACACCTTGTGGACGCTTTCACTACACTCTTTGCAGGAACTTCTCACTCAGGATGAGAAATAATTGAAACTCATTTCCTCTCTCTCTAAGACTTCAAACATCAAACATGAAATCATACATACACACAGTATTAAAGCAAATGCACCATAGAGAGAGAATAAACAACCATGAGCATACCATTCACCATGTATACATAGAAAACATCACAACACCATGAAATCTGTCCCAAAGCTTCTTATATTAATTCAAAGCTCCTATACATGGGGTTCTTCTCTACAACTCTCTGCTACAGCTCTCCTCTTCTCTATGCTAATGTGCTTAATGATCTAATTCTGATTGATACAATGATACAAAGATGAGGGTGTCTATAGTCATTTTCCCTCCTGTTCCTAAAACTATCTACTCTAGAATTTAAATCTACCTACTATCATTAACTGGGCATAAATGCCTTTTACATTAACAGATGAGAGAAAATCGCTCCTGATCTGTTTACATCCTCCAAGATATAAATGCAAGGTACGCTTTCTAGCTATTACATTAATGCCTCAAAAACATTTCCAAAACATGTAAAATGTGTGTTGCACTTTCCAGTTGTCTTATGCCTTCATGCTCGCTTGGCTGGCAGCTTGCGATGCTCCTGCATCATACTCCCTTGCTTGAAAATTTTCATGAACTCCTGTTCATGAGCTCTTGCATGGTCTGTCCATGCTTCTAAATTTCTGCTTCATCCTCCCAGTTGGCATCTTCAACTGGATGTCCCTTCCATTTGACCAAGTATTCAAAATACTCTTTCCTCTTGGTCTTCCTGTTGACCCTCTTATCAATTATACTTTCCATCTATGGCTTTCCAGCTATAGGCATTTGTTTAGTCCACTGAACCTCTATCTGTTCATTCTCTCCCCCTGCTTCTTCATCTTTGTAAGGGTACAAATCTGAGATGTTGAATATCAGTGAAATTCTGATCCCATCGGGTAATTTGATCTCGTATGTGTTTACCCCAAATTTATTTATGATCTTGCATGGTCCAATCTTCTTCATTTTTAGTTTGTTATATGTTCCCCTTGGGAACCTTTCTTTCCTCAGATGTGCGAGAATCAGATCACCAACTTCAAACTGAAGTTCTCACCTGTGTTGATCTACTCTACATTTATACTCTTGACTCAAATTTTGCAAACGTTCCTTCACTTGGCTGTGAAGTTCCTTCATTGCCTCTGCAAAATCCTATGCACTAGAACTTCTGAATTCAATTTGTTCCATATCTTTTAATTCAGAAACTTCCCTTGGCTGCATTCCATATACAATTTGGAATGGACTCTGCCCTGTGCTTCTATTGATCAAATCATTATAAGCAAATTCTGCCTGTGGCAGAATGTGATCCCACTGACTGTGGTGTTCAGTCACTAGGCTCCTCAGTAAATCTCCCAAGCTTTTGTTTACAACTTCTGTTTTCCCATCCGTCTAAGGATGATAAGCTGAGCTAAATGACAAATTTGTCCCTAGCTTCTTCCATAAAGTCCTCGAGAAATGTCCTACGAACTTGGTGTCTCGATCTGAAACAATACTCCTTGGCAAATTGTGAAGCCTGACGATTTCTTTGAAAAATAGGTTCGCAATATGAGTTGCATCGCTGGTTTTATGGCATGGTATGAAATGTGTCATATTTGAAAATATATCTACCACCACAAAGATTGAATCAAATCCTCTTTTTGTTCTTGGCAGCCCCAATATAAAATCCATGCTCACTACATCCCACGGCCTCTCAGGTATGGGTAATGGCTGGTATAACCATGTGTTCTGCCTTTTTCCTTTTGTGTGCTGACAAATTCTACATCTATCCACAAATGTTTTGACATCTGTCCTCATCCTTGGCCAAAAATATGAGCCATTTAATTTCAAGAATGTTTTTTCATGACCGAAATGTCCGACCAATCCTCCACTATGTTTTTCTTTCAACAGATTCTCCCTAATGGAGCATTTTGGAATACACAGTTGATTGCCTCTAAATAAAAATCCATCATGGATCATATATTCGGTCCATTGGCTTCTGTCCCTGAGAATTGGATTCTCATATGCCTCATACGCCTGTTTAAAATCTGGATCGTCTTTGTACATTTCTTTGAGATTATCAAAACCCAAAGTTTTGACTCTAAATTCTTGCATAAACAAACATTTCCTGCTCAAAGCATCAACAACTTTGTTAGCAGTTCCATAAATATGTTTAAATACAAAATTAAAATACTGCATGTATTCAACCCATTTTGCATGCTTTTGGTTCAACTTTTCCTGTGGAGTCATGAATTGTAAGGCATGATTATCACTGTACAAAACAAACTCTTTAGGAACCAAATAATGTCTCCATTTCTTCAACGCTTGTATGACTGCATAGAATTCTTTGTCATATGTTGAGTATTTGACCTTTGCTTCATTCAATTTCTCATTGAAGTATGCGACCGTCCTGTCGTCCTGGCTCAAGACCGCTCCAATTGCAAATCCACTTGTGTCACATTTAACCTGAAACGTCTTGTTGAAATCTGGCAACACCAAAATTGGTTGTTCAGTAATCTTCCTTTTCAATAGATTGAAACTTTTCTCTGCTTCTTCTGTCCAGTGAAAAGACTTATGTCTTTTTTTCACTGTGCCCATCATTGGTTTGCTAATTGCACTGAAATTTCTGATAAATTTCGTGTAGAAACTAGCCAATCCATGAAAGCTTCTAACTTCAAATATACTCTTCGGTGACGGCCAATTCTTAATCGCCTCTACCTTATCCAGATCCATTTTCAGCTCATTTGCAGAGAGAAAAAAACGCAAATAAATGAGTTATGTCCTCATAAATGTTGATTTCTTCATATTAATCAGTAACTTCTCTTGCTGTAATCTCCTCATCACTGTAGCTAAATGCTTCAAGTGTTCTGCTTCTGTTTTGCTGAAAATTAATATATCGTCAAGATATATGATGACGGATTTCCCTATGAAATCCTTCAGGACTTCATTCATCAACCTCATGAAAGTACTAGGCACATTTGTTAGGCCAAATGGCATAACAAGCCATTCATACAACCCTTCATTTGTCTTGAAGGCTGTCTTCCATTCGTCACCTTCTCTCATACGAATTTGATGATATCTGCTTTTCAAATCAATCTTTGAAAAAACAATTGCTCCACTCAAGCAATCCATCAAATCATCCATCCTTGGCAAAGGAAATCTATATCTGATGGTAATCTTGTTGATTTCCCTTGAGTCTGTACACATCCTCCAGCCTCCATCTTTCTTTGGGCTGAGCACTGTTGGAACAAAGCATGGAATCAATCTCTCTCTAACCAATCCTTTGTCCATCAAATCCTGGACCTGTTTCTTGACCTCTTCATTCTCCTATGGCGTCAACTTGTACGCTACTTTGTTTGGTAAACTAGCTCTAGGTATGAGATCAATATGATGACTTATACTTCTGATTGGTGGCAATGAACAAGGCAGTTCGTCCACTACTATATTAGTGAACTCTTCCATAAATTTTTGGATTTCCTCTGGTAAATCATCCACTCTTGTACTGTTCAAAACAATTCTAGGCTTCCTAACCACAATAAATTGTGTATCTTCCTTTTTCCTAACCTCCTCAAGAAGTTCCTTCCCACTCATGAGAAGTACAGTGTTTCTCACTTCTGGTTTCACTTCTTTATCCTTAATCGGCAACAGCATGTGAGTTCTCCCATTCTTCTCCAGGGTGTATGTGTTCTTTCTCCCATCATGAATCACATTCCTATCATATTGCCACCATCTACCCAACAATAGATGACAAACATCCATGGGAATGAAATCACATAGTATTTCATCCTTATATCCTCCTATTTTAAATTCAACTAAACATTGTTTAGTGAAATTTACCTGATGTCCTTTTTGTAACCATGAAACTATGTATGGGCTTGGATGTTCAATAGTCTCTAGCTCTAGATTTTCTACCATCTCTATAGAAATGAGATTGTCTGTGCTACCACTGTCCACGATGACCTTGCATACCTTGTATTTGGTCTTGCAAGCAGTCTGAAAAAATATGTTCCTTTCGGTTGGGTTCTCTGCCTCCTTCTCTGGTGTTA
>SNQJ01S0028956.1:216085-276600 GCA_010110895.2 Picea sitchensis
TTGATGTTTCTTCCACTCTTCTTTATATTTCTGAGTTCTATCTTGGGTAATTGTTTTGCCTCTAGCTTGACTTCTGCCTCGGCCTCTCTGACCTTGCTTTTGGCTCAGCTTATCTTCAACTTTCAGAGCCATCTAATAAGCATCCTCCACATTCTGAAGACTCATCATGCTCATCTCATCCTAAATGTCATATCACAGACCATTCATGTACCTGGAAACCTTTTCATCATCACTTTCCCGATGACCTGCTCTGATGTTTATCTTGTAGAAATCTTCAGTGTATTCTTTCACTGACATCAGCTTCTGTCTCAAATTATGTATCCTCCAAAACAGAGTGATTTGATAATCCTTGGGTATGAATTTGGATTTCATCTTTGCAACCATTCTATCCCAACTCTTGATTTTATGCTTGCCTTTGCAGCGTCTGTTAGCCTGCAATTCACCCCACCATAATGTTGCATGTCCTTCAAGTCTTGTGACAGCAGGTTTAACCTTTTTTTCTTCCTCAATATCCTCATAATCAAAATATTTATCCAGAGATCTAATCTAGTCCAGAAGCTCTTCTACATCCAGGTTTCCTTCATATACTAGAATCTCCATTTTTTCCCTGGCACCTATCCTTGCAACAACCCTGAATAGGCGTTCATCTGCAGAATCCTTGACTGCTACTTCTTCTCCTTCATGTCTAGCTTCATTTTCACTTTCAGCCTCGCTTATATCTCTAGCGTCTACTATGTTCCTCTATGCTGTCTCCATGGCATCAATTCTAGCATGTAGTTCACGCATTTCCCTTTCCACTGATGGATCAGGCATTAGCCTTTCTCTTCTTCTTGGTCGCATGGTTGAGAAATTTCTCTTTTCCCTATTACAGAAAGCAAAGAAATTGTTCTGTGCTCTGATACCATAACTGATGTAGACCCCCAATCCTCCAAATCGAGGTCCGCACAGGATCGCTCTAAATCTGCCCTCCTGAGTCTGATTGACTCTTAGGTTCCTCCACAAGGAATCCTACACACACAACAACAACAATGTTTTTCCGTAGGTCCTTATGAGTATGCCCCCATGTGAACCAACACAAAGCACCACTCAACTCCCCTGACCACAATAAAATGATCGCGCCCTTTTTCCTTATCGAGACTTTCATTTTCTTCTCTTTTCGGGATACCAGAATTCACGATTTCGTGAATCCTGTTGTCGAGGTTCTCAACCTTTCCACCTTCTAAAACCCGAAATGTCAATTTTCCCAAAATGCTTGGTCGCGTCCTCCTACACTATTGTATCGCGTTTCGCAACTTCGAGAGTTCCGGAACAAGGAATCCCGACCTCTTGTCTTCGCAACTACTGAAACTTGAAACGTTCAGCAAAAGACTGGCTTCTAGAAAAACTTTTCACCTTTTCATAGTTTCGGACTTCGTGATTTCACGAGTCCTGATGTAAGGCTTCCAGCTCTCTAACCTCCACAAAAACTGAACTCCGAAACAATATCTTCAATGGGATCAATGGCTACAAGCCTCCCTTTGATCCGACAACCCACGTGATTTTGGACTTTTGAGTATCAGGAGTCCAAGACTCTTGATCCCAGAACACTGTCCTCTCGGGTTCCCGAACCCCAAAATGTCGAATTGCCAAAATGCCACTTCACACTATTTCACATTTCGCAATTTTGGGGGTTCTCATGTGAAGTGCTCGAATTCCTGTCAACAGAAAGGTCGAAATTTCGATTCCCGAAATGCCGAAATACCACTTCACAATATCCCGGATCTCGCAACTTCAAAATTCTAAATGTAAGGGCCTAAGCTCCTTGTCCTCGGGACTTCCGGTATTCAGAAACCTAAAATGCCGAAATGATTTTATTTTCCCCGGGATTTCACGAACCAAGAGTTCGAAACACTCGATTCCAAATCACTGTCTCCTTGAGATCCTGAATCCTGAAATGCCGAAAAGCTCCTCCAAAGATATTTCACGTTTCACAATTTCAGAGCTTCTGATGTGGAGCACTCTACTCCTTTTCAATGGGAATGTTGAAATGTCGATTCCTGAAATTTCTAAATTTGTCCTAGACTATTCTTTTCGTGATTCGGAAGTTAGAGTGACCAAGGGTTTTGAATTACACTCCGGACTCACAAATCCCAAATTCCCGAAATAATTTGACGCTCCAATAGATCGTGATCAATGGTCCATGTTGACTCTTGTTACCAGAGTGATGGATTAGTCCCTCCTTATCCACCTTGTAACTTCTCTAGATCTTACCGTTCTCGTGATTTTGGGAGTTCTCCTCAGAGAACTCCGACCGTTCAATTTCCTCCTCAAGAACCTCTGGCTCAAAATTGACTCTGTGATCCTTCTCTGGGATGTGACTTCTGCACAACAACTTGATCTTCCTGCTTTCTCTTGAATTATTCAAAGGCCCTAACCCTTCTGATATTTCTCTAGTAAATTCAAATCACAAAAGAACTCTTGTGCGCACTCCTTGCGGAAAATCTGTCAATTACTTCTGGCTATTTAATCTCTTCGACTCTGTGCTGCCTCAGCAATAGTAGTCCTTCAATCCTTCCCTTAACTGATAAGTCCTAAGGCTTCCAACAACCTTCTGACTCCTTGCACGGCTTCTGTGCTTCACTTGCACTTCTGCTGAAATGAGAACAACGATATCCCTCCTGAGCTTTCAGAGATAAACTCTGAACCTGGTCGACGCACACCTTGCGGATTCTTTCACTACACTCCTTGCAAGAACTTCTCACTTAGGATGAGAAACAATTGAAACTTATTTCCTCTCTCTCTCTCAGACTTCAAACATCAAACATGAAATCATACATACACACAGTATTAAAGCAAATGCACCATAGAGAGAGAATAAACAACCATGAGCATACCATTCACCATGTATACACAGAAAACATCACAACACCATGAAATCTGTCCCAAAGCTTCTTATATTAATTCAAAGCTCTTGTACATGGGGTTCTTCTTTACAACTCTCTGCTACAGCTCTCCTCTTCTCTATGCTAATGTGCTTAATGATCTAATTCTGATTGATACAATGATACAAAGATGAGGGTGTCTATAGTCGTTTTCCCTCCTGTTCCTAAAACTGTCTACTCTGGAATTTAAATCTACCTACTGTCATTAACTGGGCATAAATGCCTTTTACATTGACAGATGAGAGCAAATCGCTCATGATCTATTTACATCCTCCAAGACATAAATGCAAGGTACGCTTTCTAGCTATTACATTAATGCTTCAAAAACATTTCCAAAACATGTAATATGTGTGTTGTACTTTCCATCTGTCTTATGCCTTCATGCTCGTTTGGCTGGCTACTTGCGATACTCCTGCATCAGCAACTCCCAGTGAGGAGATGTCCAAGAAATCCATCTCTCTTTGGATGTACCTATGTAGACCACTACGATACTTCAAAACTAGGTGCCTCTCAGAGTCTTTGATACCCAGCTTTGAGCACAAGGTATGAAAGATGTTGGTGTACTCCAGCACCATCTGGTCTCTTTTCTGAAGCAAAGTTGTCCATATCATGTATTGGTCATCATAGTTTCCGACATGGTAGAAATCCTCCTTTAGGGCATTTACAAAGGCCGCCCAAGTGGGTTCTCTCCCTAATAGTGTAGATTCATCCACGGTGTACCTCTCCCAGTAACCTTCCCACCAAGCTCTAACACGGGGAAGGGATTTAAGGAGCACGAAGGTGATCTTTTCACTGTCGGAAAATTTTTGGATAGAGTAATAACCTTCTAGTAGATTCAACCATTTTTCTAGAGCATGTCCATCTATCTGGCCTTCAAATAAGGGGATATCAAAATTGACTTGTACCTTGAAGGGTGTCACACTTGTGAAATAGTTGCTAATTTAAGATGCCTTGGTTGCCGCCATCGATAGTCTTCGAAGGATTTGAGCGAAGTTTTCCATGATCTCATTCCTTTATCGCACCAGGGCTTCCTCGAGCAACGTCTTGAAAGTATATCCTGCTCTTTCATCTCTCTTTTCTTCCACCATGAGAGGTCACTTGGGCTAGCGAAAGTAGTTGTCCTCAAGCGAAACTAGCTCGAGACCCAAATCTCTATACCCTGACCTCGTCGGGGACCTACTCTGAGAAATGACAACGAGTAGACTACTCTGATACCACTGATCTGGATTATTTTTAGAACAACATGAAGATAGAAATATAACCGATATATAACAATGAAATACATAAAAATATCGAAGAGAACATAGAAATACAGTGAAACCCAAATTCTATTACTGAATAAGATAGAAAAACATTGTAGAACACAAACTGCCAAAATGGGGTAACCTATATCTGAAAGGAAAGAGATGTTGGTTATGCTTCATTTGCAACAAGATTTACATCACACTCCATTGCATGCTTAAAGGGATTCCTTTACCTCAATTATATATGAGAGAGAGAGGAGAACAATTCCCATGATGCATGTGGAATAAATTAGACTAATTTTATAAAATGCCATAGGCATGTAAAACACTAGGACTTTATGGGCGGTCACCCATCCCAATACTACTCTATCATGAGCACGCTTAACTATGGAGTTCTAATGGGATCCTGTGCATTAACACTATGTTGTAGGCATGTACATAACACCACTAGGAAATCATTACAAGATGTATGTAATTAACAAATGAAGATGACATTACATTCCATTCCCATCAAAAGGGTGAATATCATGGTTTATCAAAACCAAAGGCTCAAAATGGTGATTCAGTGGAAAAGGTGGATGGCCACCGAGTTCCATCTGGATCACTACCATCAAGTCCCAATAGAGCAAACAGATGTATGAAAAATTGCCTTCAATTCCAAAGAAGGTATTTTTGAATGGTTGGTCATGCTCTTTGGTTTGACAAATGCCCCAACAAATTTCATGAGGATGATGGATGATATATTTCAACCTTTCACCAATTCTTTTGTGGTGGTGTATCTGGATGAAATCCTCATCTACAACAAGAATTGAGCATAACACTTGTAGCATATTCAACAGGTTTTGCACACTTTGCAACAGCACCAGCTCTATGCAAATTTGGAAAAATGCTCCTTCGTTATGGATAGGGTCCAGTACCTGTGCTACATTGTTGATGGAAATGGGGTGCATGTGGATCTAGCCAAGATCCAGTTTATTCGTGACTAACCAACCCTAATCACACTCACTGAGCTTCGAATCTTTTTAGGCCTTTCCAATTTCTATCACAGGTTCATGTTGGGATTCTCCCATATTGCATGGGCCCTCATCCAAGTAACCAAGGGTGGTGGTAAGGTAAATTTTGTGTGGGGCATGTCACAACAAGAAGCGTTCGATGATTTGAAGCAATGCTCATGCTCATCCCTAGTTCTCTCATTACTTGACCTACAACATCCCTTTGAGATCTAGACAAATGCTTCAAACTATGTCATGGGCATACTTATCACTTAGCATGGAAACCCCGTGGCCTATCATAGTGAGACATTATCATATGTCATCTATAAGTACCCTAATTATGACAAATAAATGTACTCCCTTTTACAATCCTACTGCCAGTGAAGGAATTACATTCACGAGAAGGAGACAGTCATCCACACTGATCATAAGTCATTATAGTTCATGCAAACACAAGGAAAATTGCAGAATGACCTCCATCAAAAGTGGTCCACATACTTGCACCAGTTCCATCTCAACATCAAGTATAAGACAAGAATAACCAACCATGTCCATGATTGCTTCAGTGACCCTCCAGTTGCAGCACTCAACACGGCTCTAAACTCCTGCGTCCACGAGACCTCGAGATGACCCTAACTCTATGAGATATCATGACTTCACTTCCACCTACCAAATGTTGGGTGTAAACACAGCTATCATTGATTTCCATCTTCAAGAATGGATGTTGTGCCATCTAGGCCATCTCTACATCCCATCAAGTGAGCGAGTGAATATGATTTGGGAATCCCACTATAGTCGGGTGGCAGGACAGTTCGGCATAGAAAAGATAGTGGTAGTGTTGTAAAAACATTTATTTTGGTTGAAACTTCAACAGGATGTCAGCAAGTATATCAGGTCATGTACTACCTACTCCATTTCCAAACTAGCCATTAAGAAACAAGGCATGTACACCCCTCTACCTGCTCCTGAAAGGCCCTGGGAATACATCTCAATACACTACATGTCGGGCCTTCTATCAACCAAGCAGGGAAATGACTGTGCTTTTGTGGTGGCTAATCATTTTTCTAAAATGGTGATTATGGTCGCCTGCAAGAAGAGGATCACAACAAAGGCCACTGCCAAGCTCTTCTTCGAATGAGTGTGGGTACATTTTTGGATACCACAAACCATCATCTCAGATCGAGAAAGTCGGTTCCTTGACACATTCTGGTCGATCCTATGGTCATTTTTGGACACCAATCTCACCAAATTCACTGCCTTCCACCCCCAAAAAGATGGCCAAAATGAGGTCGTCAACTGAATGATCATGCATATCCCACGCATGTAGAATTCTAATCATCCCCACACATGGGATGAGAGTCTTCCCTATGTTTATCATAGCTACAACAGAGCCATACATAACTCAATCGACCACATCCCCTTTCAGGTGGGGTTGGTATTTCAACCATTGGGTCCCATGGATGTTGCACTACCCCTTGCGGCCTCCTAGGATGCCTCATCCCATACTCAAGATAAAGCTGAAAAATCTACCCGGTTCATTAACAGGATATATCACATCCTCCAACAGGTTCAATATGTTTTCCAGAAGTCCAACGTCAAGTACAAGAAGGACCATAATGAACATCGGGTTCCACACACGTTTCATGTGGGAGATAAATTTTGGTTGCACTTGCAGAAAGAACGCCTTATGGGGCCCCATCAGAAGCTTCGCCCACTCTGATATGGACCTTACACCATCACCAAGGCCATGGGAGATAATGATTTTGAGCTCAAAATTCCCCCCTTCCTTGGCTTGCACCCAATATTTAATGTGGACCTCCTTCGGCCATATTTTCCACCATTATTGGACACCTCACAGATAGCAGAAAAGTTGACAACAACAAATCTCAACCCTAAATGCATGGAATAGGCATCCACTGATCATATCATGGACACACAGTTCAAGGGCACTCACCAACAGAGGATCCAACTTTATCGAGAGCTCCTTCACCAACGCAAGTGGCTCACTCGGGGCCAAATTCAGTAGAAATTTCCTCATTTGATGGGGGAGCTCAACATAACGGAGACAATTTCTTCCTAAGGGGGAGGATTGATCCAAGTGGATATCGGTGGCCACCCACCTTTTCCAACTGGATCACATGCATTTTTCATTTTGGTAGTTATTTTCCTAGCTTTTCAGGTCCTGAATTTCCGGGGCCGTTTTGAGGCTCTAAACAACGCTTTTTGGGCTTTCCACAGTCACAATATGGATGGAGTTAGAATGTGATAGAATAATTTGTATTCATTGGATATATCTTTCCAACGGGATATCATGCGCCTAAAATAGAGATCGTATGCAAACGTTACGACCCCGGGAAGTTGATGTACCAACTTACCCCAATGGGGCCCACATGATTTTTGGCACTTTATCTCCTAGGGTTAGGTTTTGGATGTCTAGGGTTTCAAAATTCATGTTTGATGTAAAATGGCCTTTAGAGCCTCATTGTACTCATCTTATTGTGAATGAGTGCAGCTGTCACATCTCTTCTCAGAGATAAATCTCCACCATTCTAGCAACCTTGTTTCAATCTGCATTTTACAGTTTTAGCATATTTCTTTATTGAATAGAAGCCAAATTTTATTGTATCTATGTTATTGGTCATTGTATATTTGTGTTAATAATATAGATCTGTATTCATTTCTTTCTTCTCATAAAATATGGATCAATTTGATTCCTCGCCTATCTGAGAAGAATTCAAACAGGGATATGTTTATATCTCTGACAATTCATTTTCAAAGCAGTAATGAAAAAAAAAAATAGTGTTGAGGGAAAATCTCAGAGACACCAAGATGACCATATCAAATATAGTGACCAGTTACCTCACTAAGATCACTTAGGTACATGATCAATTGGAAACTATTGGGGAAGTTGTGATAGATGAAGATTTGGTGAGGATGGCCCTCAATGGTTTTTCTAGGCCATGGTCCCCATTTATCAAGGGCATCATGGCACACGAGACACTTCCCAAGTTTGACAGGCTATGGGATGATTTCATCCAGGTGGAGATTTGAAAAGAATCTCTAGCAGGCCAACATGTTGGTGATGATCAGAATTTGGCTCTTGTTGGTCATGCAAGAAGGAGCAAGGGGAATACAGGTGGAGAGTCAACACCATAGGATGGAAATAAGAAGGATCTGAGAAAAGTGAAATGATTTTTGTGCCACAAGAGTAGCCACTATGCTTCATAGTGTCTAGAAGAAAGGAAAGGGTAAGTCTCAGCAGGTAGAAGCATCTGTAGAAATAAAAATTTGAGTTTGATGAGAGGTTCGATAAGTATTTCTTGTTATTCTCTTGTATTTCTTGCACAATTTTTGGTAGTGTCTGGATTGTGGATAGTGGGGAGTCTTGTCACATGACGAGGAAGTGATGACAACACATGATTTTTTCACCAGTTGATTAGATACAGACTCAGATATGCATGTGGAACTTGGCACCAATGCTAAGTGTGGTGTAGAGGGAGTTGGGACAATAAAGTTTCAGTTGGAGTTAGGAGGTTCTCTGGAGGTGGTGTTGGTGCTAAGCTATACATTGTTGTTTCTTCAGTACATGTGTGTGCGCACACCAACCTTTGTAACTCTGGGGGATTTAAAACCTAACGTTCATCCAGAGTGTGTCCAACAAAAACCTCTAAGCATTGGCATATAAATCCTCGGTCAAGACCGAGGAAGGTCTCACCCGAGATGCAGAGAGGATCACAGAGACCATAAGGTCTTGTATCGAGGATGGAGGATCATACATAACTAAAAAAACTACAAATGGCATCCATGTAATTCATATCTGATAATCTAACAAGGACTAAGAATTGAATCAATACATGCACATGCATTACTCATTCATCACAAACACGGAATAGAATAGAATTGTCATATATTTATTACTGAATGTATTCCATCAAATCAAAGATATACAATGTACTAAATTACTGATTTGCACAACATAATACTTCATCTCATTACTATAAAAATAGTGGTAATATAACAGAATACAAGACACGAGAGACTTCTCCATACAACACAAGATTTCGATAAACTAACTCAGAGCTCTGGTACTTATGCTTTTCGCGAATTTTCCAGCCCATTTTTCGAGTTTTGAGCTCTCTTTTATATCTTCTTCTCTTGAGGAGCGTTGTCCTTCATTGTTATGCTCCATTTTCTTGTATGTTGATCTAACAGCCTCGCATGCTTATGGTACCTTCCAGGGCTCCACATAGGTTCTCTACATCAGGGAAAATTCTAACTACCTTGTCCATCTCATATTCTAGTCTCCCTAAGTCTTCATCTTTTGTTGGAAATATCCATTCTGAGATATATCTTGGTGATTCCTTTCTTTCTTCTGACAGGATTCTTCTTTATTTTTGACACTACTGAAAAAAATTGAACCAACATGCCTTTGACCACCTTTTGACTTGGCTTGTTGCTCAACAAAACCTAGTCTAATGCACACATTATGGAATTCTTCCATGCATCTACTTAGGTGAGGAAATTTTGGGTGCCAATAGGACCTCACCACTATTATCTGGGTCCTCATTGAGCCAGATGCTTCATAGTCCTCAGGGCAGAGTGTGAGAAAGAGTAGATCATATTTGTGTAGGATAGATCATTTGTGTGCACCGTGAACTAGGACTTTCAGGGGTGCCTGCGGGGAAATACAACCAAGAAACACATCTCCCTCAAGAGAAAGTATTATTCATTTCTCGTTGTGTTATTCTGGGGTGGCCAGGCCGAGTATAAAGTCTCGGTTGGTCGAATTTTGGGGGTTGTAGAAGTGTTTATTGGATGTGATGGTAGGGATAGAATGAATGGAAGGATCGAGTAGGACTCAGGTTGACATTCTTGGTATGGGGGTGGAAGTGGTAACAAGGGTGTTGGAAAAGACCCTGAGAATTTTTTTTTCTGAACGATGAAGGTGATGAAGCATGGTGCAGAGGGTGCCTGTGAGCGAAATAAATAGAGAGTTCAAAAAGCGAGGAATCATATCAATGATATGGGAAAAGTTGGATGAGGGTAGAGGGACCTTTGAGGTTACTCAGTCGAGTGGAGAAGGAAACACCGATGGAGAATTGGCTAAGGAATACCATGAGGAGGCAGTTGGGGAACCACAGTGGTGAGTTGTTTAACAAATGTAAGGGATGGGGGTTGGGGCTTTAGAATATATAGGCATGATGGGGAAAAGTGAATTTGGAAAGAGGGATAGTGGGAAGGGTGAGTAGAAGTGATGAGAAAAACTATGAAGGATAGGCAGATCCAAGATTTATATCGGCCACCCTATAGAGGGTTATCAAAGAATGTAAAGATATGCTTGATTAGTGACTTGGGGCATACGTGAATGGATTATTTGGGACCATTGGACTTTGGGGGAATAGAAGGAGTATGAAAATGGATCAATACCCACATGACCCATTCTGAACAAGTTTGTTGTAATGTGTGGGAAAGGACATTGCCACAATTTGCAATTTTGATGATCTATTTTTGGCTATTACATGAAGGATCTCCCCTATGAAGTTGAAATGCTTGTACTGTCAAAATTAAATTTAAATTTATTCCAACTAAGAATTGTGTGAAACACTATACAATGTATACTGTGTATTATTGTAGTGCTCTATAAAGTCTGACAACCATACCAAATGGAGGTTGACCCTTGAGGGTCGTAGTAGACTTTTAACCTCTTTCCATTAATGAGACCTTTGAGTGGTTGTCCTTGTAGATATTCCATATTGGAGGCACCTACATCAATGATGTAGACTAGGAGAAACATGCCTAACCAATGCATACATAACTTACCAGGATGATGGGAATAGTTTTTTTCATATAAGAGAACTAGAGATCCTGGCTACAGGATTATCTGGCAAATTTTACTGTCGTGCCAGGCCTTATGTGTGTCTTTTTCCATGACTTGGTTGAAACCTGCCATTATATGGTCTTCCTTGAGTTCTATAAGCTCGTCTAGCCTGTGCCATAGGGACTGATCGTGGGTCATGTGAGTTTCCAATCCAACTTGAAGGCTAGAAACCACAAACTCTAGTGACATGAATGCTTCCTTCCCATAGACTAACCTGAATGGTGTATTCTTAGTCAACCTTTTGTGTGTGGTTCGGTAAGCCCATAAAACTATAGGGATATTTTGATCACATTCATCGCGCTTCACATTACAAACTTTAGTTAAGGCATGTTCTAAAATTTTATTGAAGGCTTCAACCGTACCATTAGCTTAGGGATGATATGGGGTGCTCTTTTGGTGATGGATCGTGAATTCTTGAGTGAGATCCTGAAGAGTCTCATTCAAAAAGTGTTAGACCTAGTCACTCATCAATATGTGTGGACATCTGAATTTGGTGATAATATTTTCAAAATTGAAGTGCATCGTACTCTTGGTTGTACAATCCTTGACGAGTGCGGCTTCAGCCCATCTTGTTGGGTATTATGTTGCAATGATAGTGTAACATGTGCCAGTGCATCATGCAGGTAGATTGATGGATCTAACAAAGTCGATGGACCATTTTTCGAATGGTTGAAGTGAAATCATGGGGATGAGGGGGATCTCATCTCATCGGCAATGATTTCCCACTCATTGACATACATCACAGTGCTTGTAGTAATCCTTAGCATTGGCGAAGAGAGAGGGCCACTAGAGTCCTGCGCGTAGAACCGTGCTTGTCGGTGTTACGACCCCCAACAATTCCTTCATGTGCATCATATAGGATGGAATCTTATTCATGTACCAAAGCACACGTAGGATTCCATCCACAGCCAATTTATACAACTTCCCAGAAATAAACTAGTAGTCAACACTGCGGGTCACCAGTTGGCGATGTTGTGTCAGAGTGTATTCCCTCAGAGATTTTCCAGAAATAAGGAATGCATCTATTTCAAACATTTGATATGGGATAGATTTGACGTGGAAGAGATGTGCATCGAGAATCTTGTTGTCAATACTATTATCATCCTCCCCTATATCAATGCGGGACAAATGGTCCAGTCCAACATTGTGTTTTCCTGGTTTTAGTACAACCTCAAAGTCAAATTCCTGAAATAAGAGAAACCATTGGTAGATGCAGCCACCCAACACTAGCTTGTTGACTAGATACTTGAGTGTAGAATGAACAGTGAATAATTTGAAGATGAACCCCAACAAGTAGTGGCAGAATTTTTGCATGGCATATACCATGGCCTGACCCTCTCGCTTGATGGTAATATAATTATGCTCACCATCATATAGCTTTCAACTAGAAAAATATACAATATGATCGATACTGCCTTCCCTTGGCTAGGCCAGGCTGACACCCAGTGCAATGGAAAAATCATCGACATGAACATGGAAGATATTGGATCAATCTAGGAAAATCAAAATTGGTGCAGTCACTAGTTTCTCCTTCAGGGTATTGAAATCATGTTGACATTCCAAGGTCTATTCATACTTAATATCCTTGCACAACAATCTTTCCAATGGGTTCATGATTTGAGCATAATTCTGAATGAACCGTCTGTAGTATCCTATATGTCCCAATGTTGTGTGCATCCCCCAGACTAAAGTAGGGGATACCATATCTAGAATGGCAGCTATCTTGGTCGAGTCGATTAGCAAGTTGTCTTTACATACAACATGGTCGAGAAATATACCAAAGGGAGTAAATAATATGCACTTCTTCAAATTCAAAGAGATTTGTAGTTGGTGGTAGTGATCAAGCATGAGTCAGAGAGCTTGTATATGGTCTTTTACTAGACTAAACATGGCCCATAAGTCCAAGTATACCTCTAGAAATATATGGATAAACGCCTTGAATGTTTCTACCACTATCCAAGAAAACACAATGAGGGAATTTTTCAATCCAAAGGGCATGATTGTATATGCAAAGGACCCCCATATGGTTGTGAAGGTGATCTTGGCATGGTCCTCTTCTACAATCCGAATTTGATGGCATCCAAAGAAGCCATCCGTGAAGGGATAGGCTTCCTTGCCATCAGAAAAAATTTGAGGAAATAAATCTTCATATTCTTTTAGAAGGTCAACTACCTAGGTGATAGCATCCTTATCTTAATAATCCCCAATAATGTCCATATTTGGTTCCTCCTCTGTCCCAATAGTGTGTTTCTTAGATTTTATAGGTCCATTATAATCCGATGGTTTTTCTTAGTCTCCCTTCCCTTTAGAGTGCATTCTCATTCTGACTGTCATATCTGGATGTCACGAGGGTCTTCATTATCAATGTTGTCTGTATCGATACTCCAACAATGGACAAATTCCTTCATATTGGCCACTGGCTAGTGATATGAAAAGACCACTGGTGGACTATCATCTTTTGGATAGTGATGAAAAATAAACTCCTTAAATCAACCAAGAGCAGTGTTGAGGACTTAATCGTCTGAAGTGAATCGGAATGTCAAAATGAACTGGGAGGTAATATGGGTCCACTCACTTGTTTTCCTTCTAAGTTATTCCTATATATACCAACTTCATGGGACCATATCCATGGTATGGAAAAGTCAATGGGCCCATTGGGCTTGAGCTATTTTCTTAGCAGTCTAGAATCATTCAAAGGATGTGTTCCTAAGGATCTGCATTCCCCTTATATCAATTGGTCAATTCAAATTCAATGATGGGATGGAAATTTACTTGTATGAACTTGGATTCCTACTCCCAGTTCCAAATATCTGGGCCATGTGTCTCCCACAACCATGGAATACATGGTGTGGAGTCTCTGCTCCATGGGGATAGTCTTTTTCATTTGGACCAGGAACGTCTCCACTAGTCTAGTACCATCAAAACGCAGGGCATCATAAATTTATGACCCTATCCATCGCACGACCCTTGTGATTCGAGTGCATCACCTTGTTGAGAATTCATACAACTTATTCTACCATCTATCAAGGGCATCTTCATAATCTGTGTCATATTACTTGACACTCCTCCAACTTAACACTTCATCTACGGTGGGGTTGATGTAGTCCTCCCTGTGACCGTGACCTTGTAGATATTCTCAATTTTTTATCTCTATGCTTCCTTGTCGATAGGCTCATTGTAGCGATGACCTTCATATGGATTGAGTGGTGCTACCATGCGTAGGTGTCAGTCTAAAATGATATTTGGTGTTTTTTCGAGTTCAATACTACATTGTTGTCAAAAGCCTAATCAGTTCCTAGCAGTAAAGGGTAGGGATCCGACTCATCCATAATTCCAATGACTTCGAATTCGACCTTCATTTTTTCCCCTTCTATATTTACCTCCACCTACTCCATCCAACCGATGGGGTATATCTTATATTGGTTGGCTAATCGAAGATGAATGGGTGACCAAAATAGCTTTCGTTTCCCCATCACTTCTTAGGAATTCTCGAGTAAAGTGTTCACATCATATCCTAGATCCAACATGACTCCATCCATATCATACCCACCAAGCTCTATGATCATCTTAAATTTTCGGCCAATGCGCTTCTTCTTGCTAACCTGGTAGACATCTCTTTTTGGCAGTGGAGCTACAATGATCATCTCCTCTCCTTGGTCTTTCATTCAAGTAGTTAAAATATGATTCAATTTGCTCGCAACTTTTGGATATCTTAGCAAATACAAACATTAGTGCAAGAAGATATTGAATTTATCTCTTGCTTCTACCATGAGACCAAGGTCGCACAAGGTGTCTACGTGTATTGCACGCTGAAACTCTTCTTGTTGATTTGCATATGTTTCCTTCTCAGCGCGTCGCAACATAGTTTGTTTCCATGCTTCTTCTATTAATATTTGGTGGAACGTTGCATTTCTCTGTGCACGTGAGATTCCTCCAAATACCTCTGCATTGCACGTTATAGTTCTTCATGTGCACTAGATTATTCTAACGACCTTTATGTCTCCTGCTGCACTTCCTAGAATATTTTTGCTTCTGACAACAACCTCTATGTCACCCTCTGAACTTCCTCTTGTACTCATTCCTATTCAAGTGACCTCTGAGTCACATGTTGCATCTCCTCGTGCACTCATTCTTATGCCAAGGCACACTGTGCATCACGTAGACAATTCTTCTACTAAGCCAGATCAAAATTATGAGGGGGATGGGGAGCCATCCTAATCTTTCTTTCTTCTTGTTGACCTGAACTTTCTCCAAGTTTGAAATATACCCCTTTCTTTGCCCCTCCATGGGTTACTATATAAATGTTTCCTTCTCCCTTCTTCTTATGGTTTATGCCTGGCTCGACATGTACCATGTTATAGTTACCCTTCTTGTCCTCCCATGTTTTTAGAAAATCTGGACAATCCTCAATGACATGTTCAGGACTATAACAGTATTCACAAAGCATGCACGACTTAGTGCAAAACTGTGAGACATGACCAATATCACCACAAATGAAGCATGTGGGGGATCTTCCACCTCCTCCACCATATCCTCTTCCTCAACCACATTCATAGCACCTCGAGGTCCTCCTTTATATTCACCTTTTTCATCGGCCCCACGCTTACCACCCTTTTTCTCCTCTTTCACTCGGAATGCATCCTAAGTGTTATCTCGCATCATTTGAAGGGAGTAGCAATTGTTGATATCATGGCTGAAGGATTTACATAATTTAGAGAAAGGGGTGTGATTTGTTTTTTGGTATTTTTTAGGGTGGTTCTGCAAGGTGGCACATGGCCCCACTATCGGCATATTTTACACCATTCATACTGTCCAAAGTGAAATGGACTCAGCACACCAGTCGTCACATAATTCAGAAGGACCAGGAACTTATTTCATCAATTCCCTTCCGAGCAGCATGCAGTGCACCATACATGTTCACGTGCAGCTTTAGCTATGGACATATCTTGGAACTGGGTTGTTAGGTTGTTTGACTGTGACTGAACCTACACCAACCCAATCGATGTTTCTACACCTCTCGATGTGTCCTCCAAACGAATCATGATATTAATTGCCTCAGCTTGAGCCTCCATCTTTTGTTGGGTGAGAAGGAATCAAATATGGGGTAGCAACACCGCAATGAAACATTCTATTTGTTGTACATCCTGGATCTAAAGCATCATCCTATTCAAAAATATTTGAACTGTTGGTCATAGTCCTCGACAGTCTCTCCTTCTTTCTGTATGATTTACTTAATCTTTGTAATGCATTAGGACTCTAACTTCGGCTTCTGAAATTCTTGAAGCAGATCTTGTTTGATCTCAGTCGGGGACCTTGCCTATCTTACTCGCACAGTAACCTTATATTTAAGTACCATGTCAAGGCCCGATATGTGAACGTAGTCTCTAGTTGTTATATCTTATCCACCTCATTTGTAACTCTATTTACAAAAAAAATTGCCTCGTTAAGACTCAGACATATACAACACACAGGAGAATTCTCCATACAACACAGGACTACCATACACTAACTCAGAGATCTGGTACTAATTCTTTTCCAGAATTCACCAGCCCCTTTTTTGAGCTGAGATCTCTCTTTTATATATTCTTTTGTTGAGGATAATTTCCCTTCATTGTTTTGCACCACTCACTTGTCTGATATAACAATCTTGCCCACTTTTGGTACACGCCAATGATCTACATAGGCTCTCTGCATCAGGGGTAGTCCTAAGTTCCCTGGCCAACTCATATTCTAGCTTCCCCACGTCTTCATTTGTTGTTGGCAGTAATCATTCTGATAGATATCCCGATGATTCCTTTCCTGCTCTCGGTAGGCTTCTTCTTGATTTCCAACACTACTAATAAAACTCAAACCGTCGTGCCCAACTGAACCAGAATAAGTCAAAGAATATAAGGCAGTTAGAATATGGACCACAATGCATGACAGGAGCATACGTTAAGGAGACAAAGTGTGCAATAGAAGGAAGCACGATAGAGCAGCGTGAAAAAGATGGAAAATGGTTATAAATAGTAGGGTTGTTAGGAAATTTTGTCCACTTTGTAATGGGCTTAGCCCTATTTTGAGGTATAAATATGTAAATGAATTTTGGGTAGAGGGTTTTGACATGTATCAATTTCAATGTGCTTTTTGGGTAATTTGAGTTGAGCGAAGGAAGAAGTTTGAGGTGTGACTGAGGAGTGAAGCTCGCACTGCAGCAAAACAACAAGGAAGGTTTGGGTAATGTTATTGTTTCATATTTTGTAGTGGAGTTCGCAGTTGTAAGAAAATTTTCAATGACTAATATAAGAAGTCAGTCATTGTGGATGTAGCCCAAGTTGGGTGACCCATGTTAAAACCTGTGTGTTGTGATGTGTTGTGTTTGCATGTTATGATGTTTATTGTTATGTTGCAATGAGGATGTATCTTGAATGTATTGTTCATATATGATTTTATAATGTTGTGCACTGCAATATCTAGTAATTGAATGAATGTTAAGTGGGAGAATGGTGTGCATAGAACATAGTAAGTGTTAGGTAACTGCTAAGTAATGGAAATTGTGTACATGAGTAAATAGTCGTAAGAACATAAAAAAATTCCTCACTTCCCTTCATCATTGCAAAACCTTGGTTCCTATTGCCCCTCTAGATGCCTCGAGTGAGACTTCACTTGATCTGTAGGTTATGTCGAAAGGGTCAGTTTCTAAGGGTTTTGTTGGGGTATTGATGATTGACTAGAAAGGAATGGTTTCGTTGTCAAGACTGGGAACTGTAATTGAGGGGAATTTTTTGGAGGTCGAATAAGGAGGAGATCACCAAATGGCTAGAAAGGAAGGAGTGAGAATTTTCCATAGAATAGAATAGGAACCCACAACTTAGTGACAAACATTGGTTGCAAAGGAATGTGTTCATAGATCTTCATGAAATTTTCTTTGGTGAATTTTCGATAATTTTGATTGAATGGTTAGAAACGCTAGTGGATAACACTAGGAGATATAGAATTGAGGCTCCAAGAAACTGGACTCCATAATTGATCAGACAACTGAATACAATAAGTAATAAGGTTTCTCGTGCAATTGATTTATGGTTGAATAGTATACTGGGGGGTTACATTTCATAATTTGTGATAAATTGTACCTGGTCTTATAACATCGCAGAAAGGGAAATTTTCAAGGGTATGTGTGGAAGATATTTGAGTGCACTTTCTACCTAGATAAAAATGTTGTTGTGCGACAAGAATGCCATGAAGATGAATTATGATTTCTAGGTGCCTCCGTGGACATAGGGGGACTAGGGGATGACCAGAGGATGATCCGAGAGTGGAAAGAGAGAGGATGAGTAAGAATCATATGGAATAAGGATGTTGATAGAGGAAGATACTGACTCAAAATGGAGAGATTGGAGTATTTCAATGTGGGAAAAGGTTTAGATATAGTAAGAAGGAGACTATGGTTGAGAGAGAAGAGCAGCACAGAGTATTTGAGAAAAGAGACCCCTGCATAGTATTTCAGATCACACTGTATGAAGAAAGGAAAGAGAAAGAAAAGGATCCTCAATATAGTCCAATATAAGGAGGAATTCCATCTCAGATCGCAATTTGTGTTGAACCCACAAACACACCCGCATCACCTAGATCTGAAGCAGAAACCATAATTTTGTCGAGAGCGATTGTAGTTAGTGTCCAGGAAGTCAGAATAGTAGTGAGAACAGTTGAAGTAGCACAATGAACCAGAGTCAATGAACATTATCAATGGTAAGTACTATGAAGAGTACAATGGAAGGAATAGATCATATACTAAGAACGCCTAAATTTCAAGGAGCGAGGTCGGAGGACCCTAAGCATTACTTGTTTGTGTGCGACACAATATGGACTGGGAAGAATTTCCAGGACAAGGTGACAAAGATTGTATACTTGGCCAGAACGTTTAGAGGTCGTGCACTTCTATGGTATATGAAGTATCATAAACTACACCAGCCAAACAGTCAAGAACTTTGGCAAATATTGGATAATCATTGTTAAAGGAATTTTGAAAGAAAAATTTTGGATCACAATATATTATAGAGCTTAAAGATATTAAGAATGTATATAATGAGATAGTGTGGGATTATGACTAGAGATTTAAATATGTGATGGGTTGATTAAACTTTCAAATTCCTGATGAGAAACATCGAGAATGGTTTATTGCAGGTTTATTGCCCCACATTCGTTGTTCATTGGCACAGCAGAAGGTCATGTCATAGTCAGAAGTGTTGGAAATTGTGATGAATTTAGAAGCATGTCCTATAGGAGATGGAATAGGTACAATCACTGTTGGTTGTGATGAGAATTTAGTTATCATAGATAAAGAAGGAAGAGGAAAAGCACGAACATGTCTGGTGTATTACATGTAAGACATGAGGCCATTGAAAGGAAGAATGTCCAGCATTTGCACAGTATATGGTCAGAGGAGCACCAAACCCATTGGTAACAGGAGTAGGGTATTGTCAGATATCTAATACATGGAGACATCATCTAATGACTTGCCCATTACTACAGAAGTACCAGACTACACCTAGGAAATTATTCTGTAATTTTTTCAAATCTATAGGACAAGATGAAAAAGATTATTGAGCATTCAATTTAATGAGAGAGTGCACTTTAGATGTAGATAGAAGCCTGATTACTCCCTTTGTTAACATGTCAGCGGGATTTGGCTAGTGTGTATCTTTTCCAGCTTCAAATGGCCATCTTCCAATACAGATCATATGAAATGGTACCTGAGATGTATATGCTTATTCTTCGAATGGAAGGTTGATTTATTTGCAAGATTAATGACACTCTTGTTGTCACAGTATAGCCTGTTATTCTCTTTCTTCTTTCCCAATTCCTTCATAAACCTTTGTAACCAAATTATCTCTTTACTAGCCTTTGTAGCAACAACATACTATGCCTCTGTTGTTGAAAGTGAAACAAACATTTTCAGTTTCAAAATCCAACTTAATGTTGTTCCACTTATAGTAAAAACATACCCTATGGTGCTCCTACTACTATATTTATCACCTGGCATATATTAATCAACATATCCCTATAAAACAATGTTTAAACCTCCAAAACATAATCCATGAGTAACAATACCTTTAAAATTCTTGAGAATCCACTTTACTACCTCCCAATGTTCTTTACCTCGATTCTTCATATACCTACTCACAAATCCCACTGCATGTGAAATGTATGGCCTTGTGCAAACCATCACATACATCAAATTTCCAAGTGTTGATGAATAAGCGATGTAGGAGCATGGCCAACAAAACACAAGCGGGACACAGTTGGACACACTGGTGTGTATTTTGAAACATTTTTAAGTTTCAAAGATCAATGTATTAATGTAATATCTAAAAAAACTTTTGATTCATGAACATATTTAATGATCGGAGGATGAACCATCACATAAGATCGATGTGGAAGATGTATTTTGTTTAATACGAAAGATTGCAACACAGATCTAGAGATTTCGCTCTCATCTGTCTCACTCAATATTCATTGTAATAGATGTTAAGTAGTTGATAGCATTTAATTCCAATAAGACAACATAGAGTACTTAGAGGGAAAGGCTCAAAGAGCACTCCTTTTGTATAAATATTTGTAATATTGCCCAGTAGTGGTTGTTGGAAGGCTTCTAATAGAAGATAGTCAGTTCACAGTGTATATGTTAAGGAGTGGTGAAGAACAATGTGTGAATATATGTAAGTTTCAGTTGAATGAATATAATAGAAGAGTAATTGTCCCAAAGGTGTGTGGTCGTTGTGTCTATCTGAATGAGTGAATGGTAGACTTTCTATTAATTTCAATTTTGTGTTATTCCTTGTTTTTGTATCCATGGATGCATTTACAGGGTTGAATGTATGAGTCACTGTGAAGAGTAGTTAAGTTCTAATTGTTTCTCTTCATTGAGTGAGTGCAAGGTGTTCATAGTGTCTGCAAGGAGTGCGTGACTGAGTTTGTTTCTATTGAAAATATTAGAAGAGACAGCGAAACTTGTTTATGCAAGGAGTGCATCAATGTCCGCAAGGAGTGTGTGAAAAAGTTTCCGACTTGAAAGCTCAGGAGAGGTAGAATGATTCCAGTCAAAAGAGATAGAAGTGAATGGAGGACAGTCACAATGAGTGTGAAGCCATCCACAAGGAGAAGTTAAGTTGTGGAAGAAAATTTGTTGCAATGTGTGCACAGATCAAGGTTTCGACTAAGTGTTGATGGAGGTATTCAGGGGAGCTAGAGAATGTTGAGGAAGTAAATCTCGTGAGGGAGAGCGTTGGAAATTCTTCAAGGGAAGAAGTCCTTGAAATCTTCACTTAAAATAAGCAGATGATATTCGTTCCAAGAGGAGGGGGGCGAACGATTCTAGACCATCAGATCTAGGTAAGATACGCAAAGGATAGCCAAGAAGTGTTTCAACACTTCAGAGTTTAGAAAGTTTGAAATATTGACGAAATTGAAGTCATGAAGTCCGAAGTCGCGAACTAATTCCAGTCATTGATCACAAAAGAAACATGTGGAAATAGATTAGGGATTTCAGGAATTGAAAGTCTGGAGGTTTGTGAGTGGGAAACCTAGAGTTTCGCGAAGTTGTGAAACCTGAACCAAAGTGGGGACCTCCTATTTGAGGAGACGTGTGGCGGGTGCTCAAATATTCGAAGCAGTGCATTTCGGGAAGAAGAGAAGGAAGAGTTTGGGATACCCCGAATCCCGAGTTGTGAAGGGGTAGACCCACGGTCATAGCCGTGGTCACCAAAGAAAAAAAAAGGGACCCAAAGAGTCACTTTGACTCAACAATTTAAATGATCTAAGACCGGGAGGTCGAGAAACCCTTTGGAGGGAAGGGGGTCTATGCTAGAGTGGTATCAGGGCATGTACATAATTGACTTATGTAGGGAGAAACGTAAACTAATATCGACGAAGGGTATCAGAAGTGTCAACACAATGCCGCCTAGAAGACATGTTGAGCCACCCATAGCAAACAAAGCTATGGAAATGGAAATGAGAGAATTGCATGCAAGGATGGATGCCATGGAGACAGCAGAAAGGAGAACACCTGATGCTAGATACGTTAGCGAGGCATAATTCGAATAAGTTGTAGTTGAGGATGTTGTGGAAGAATGCTTGTTGAAAGCAATTGTCAAATTGGGAGCTAGAGAGAAGATTGACATCCCTATGTATGAAGGAAATTTGGACACAGAATAATTTATTGATTAGATATGAGACATGGAAAAGTATTTCGACTATGAGGATGTTGAAGATGAGAAAAAGGTAAGACATAATGTCACTAGGTTAAAAGGACATGCAACACTTGACTGCCATAAAAAATATCACCATCAGATACGGATTTCCATTACCAAGGATGGATGACTTGATGAATTGCATGAGTGGAGCTAACTATTTTTCATAAAATAGATTTGAAAAGTGGATATCACCAGATAACGATGAGGGAAGGTGATGAATGGAAAACAACATTCAAGACAAATGAGGGGTGTTATGAATGTCTTGTTATGGCGTTTGGCTTAACAAACACCCCGAGTACTTTTATGATGTTCATGAATGAAGTGTTGAAAGATTTCATTGGAAAATTCGTGATTGTATATCTGGATGATATAATGGTCTTTAGCAAGACTAAAGAGGAACATTTGAGACATTCAACATTAGTAATGAGGAGGTTGCAGCAAGAGAAGTTGTTGATTAATGGAGTATGGAGAATGGGTACGGACTTGACTGCCATAAAAAATATCACCATCGGATACAGATTTCCATTACCAAGGATGGATGACTTGATGAATTGCATGAGTGGAGCTAACTATTTTTCAAAAATAGATTTGAAAAGTGGATATCACCAGATAAGGATGAGGGAAGGTGATGAATGGAAAACAACATTCAAGACAAATGAGGGGTGGTATGAATGTCTTGTTATGGCGTTTGGCTTAACAAACACCCCGAGTACTTTTATGATGTTCATGAATGAAGTGTTGAAAGATTTCATTGGAAAATTCATGATTGTATATCTGGATGATATAATGGTCTTTAGAAAGACTAAAGAGGAACATTTGAGACATTCAACATTAGTAATGAGGATGTTGCAGCAAGAGAGGATGTTGCAGCAAGAGAAGCTGTTGATTAATCTGCAAAAGTCCTCTTTTATGAAGAAAAAACTCATATATTTGGGTTTTGTGATTTCTTCAAACAAGTTGAAGATGGATCTGGAAAAGGTGAAAGCAATCAGAGAATGGTCGTCACGCAAGAATATCTTTGAGGTAAGAATCTTCCATTGATTAGAAATTTTCTATCGAAAGTTCATCAGAAATTTAAGCGGGATTAGTGTTCAAATGATGGAAATAGTGAAGAAAAGACACAAGTATTTCAAATGGACAAAAGAGGTTGAAAGGAGCTGCAACATATTGAAGGATAAAATAATTTAACAATCGATTATGGTTTTACTAGATTTCAGAACAACATTTCAGGTGAGGTGTGATGCGAGTGGAGTTGCAATTGGAGCGGTCTTAAGTCAAGACAACAAACGTGTTGCATATTTCAGCGAGAAGCTAAATTAAGCTAAAAGGATGTACTCCACATACGAAAAAGAGTTTTATGCCATAATTCAAGCATTGAAGAAGTCAAGGCACTATCTCTTACCAAAGGAGTTTGTTTTTTATAACGATAATCATGCTTTGCAATTCATAACCAGACAAGAGAAGTTAAACCAGAGACATGCTAAGTGGATAGAGTTTAAGCCAAATTTCACTTTTGTCATTAAACATATTTTTGGAAATGGTAACAAGGTTGTTGATGCATTGAGCAGGAGAATTTCGATTCTGCTGGAATTCCAAGTCAAGACCTTGGGTTTTGACCACCTTAAGGAAATGTACCACAGTGATCCAGATTTTGAGGAGGCATATGAAGCATGTGCAAATATTGTGCTCAGAGATAGAAGCCAGTGGGCTGAATATCTAATTTAGGATGGGTTTTTGTTCAAAGGATGCCAGATTTGCATACCCAGATACTAAATGAGGTAGAATTTATTGAAGGAAAAGCATAGTGGAGGACTAGCCGGACATTTCTGCCATGACAAAACTTTTTTCCAATTAAATGGTTCATATTATCGGCTAGGTATGAGAGGAGTGGTGAGGAGATTTGTGAACAATTATAAGATTTGCTAGTATGCCAAGGGGAAGAAGTAGAACACTAGGTTGTATCAGCCATTTCATATTCAAGAGAGGCCTTGGGATGCAATAAGCATGGATTTTGTGTTGGGATTTCCAAGGACACAAAGAGGAAGTGATTCCATATTTGTGGTGGTGGACAGATTTTCAAAGATGGAACACTTTATCCCATGCCAGAAGACTCCATGTATTGCCTAGTAGTATAGTTTCAGACAGGGATACCAAATTTGTTGGTAATTTCTGGAGGATGTTGTGGAAAAAGTTGGGGACAGAGATATCTTTTGGTTCTGCATATCACCCACAAATCGATGGACAGACCGAAGTGGTGAATATAATCTTATGATATTTACTGAGGATTTTGGTCACTGAACACCATAGTTAGTGGGATCAGATTCTAGCACAAGCTGAGTTTTCATATAATGACTCAGTGAACAAGAGCACTAGTAAAAATCCATTTCAAATCATGTATGGAATGAATCTAAGAGGAGCGTTAGAGTTAAGAGACCTAAAGCAGAGCGAGTTTAAGAGCGCAGCAGCTGAAGACTTCACAATAAGATCAAGGAGTAGTTGAAAAGGAGCAACAGTGAATACAAGCGCAGAGCTAATCAACATAGGAGAAATCTTGAATTTGAAGTTGGAGACCAAGTTCTAGCACATCTAAGGAAGGAAATATTCCTGAGGGGAAGATACAATAAGATGAAGTTGAAAAATATAGGGCCATGTAAAATCCTGAGGAGATTTGGTGAGAATGATTATGAGTTAGAGTTGCGATAGGATGTGGGTATATCACCCATATTCAACATTGTAGGCTTGTATCCATACAAGGAAGATAAAACCAGAGGGTCAAAATATTGAGGAGAGATCTAGTGGAGAAAGCAAATGCTTGTAGTAGAGAATCTGCAGATGGAAAAGATTATAGATCAACGAGTTGGTAAGAAGACCAGAAGGAAAACATATTTTGAATACTTGGTGAAGTGGAAGGGATGACCAATAGAAGATGTTAGTTGGGTTGGTGAATAAAATATCCATAAGCATGGAAGATCAATGTAGGATATCAGGGACATGAGTCCATGAATTTCTCAGCCAAGGGAGTATGATGCAGGAGCATCGCCAGCAAAACACAAGCAGGAGACAGCTGGATGCACTAGCGCATATTTAGAAGCATTTTTGAATTTCAAAGATCAATGTATTAATCTAATATATGACAAAGTTTTTGAGTCATGAACATATTTAATGATCGGAGGCTGAACCATCACGTAAGATCAATGGGGAAGATGTATTTTTTTTAATGCAAAAGATTGCAACACTCATCTAAAGCTTTCATTGTCATCTGTCTCACTCAATATTCATTGTAATAGATGTTAATTAGTTGATAGCATTTAATTCTGATAAGACCATAGATTAGTTGGAGGGAAAGGCTCGAAGATAACTCCTTTTGTATAAAGCTTTGTAATATTTCCCAGTAGTGGTTGTTGGAAGGTTGCTGATAGAAGATAACTAGTTCACAGTGTATATGTTAAGGAGTAGTGAAAAACAATGTGTGAATATATGTAAGTTTCAGTTGAATGAGTATAACAGAAGAATAATTGTCCCAAAGGTGTGTGGTTGTTGTGTCTATCTGAATGAGTGAATGGTAGACTTTTTGTAAATTTAAATTCTTTGTTATTCTTTGTTTTTGTATCGATGAATGCATTTATAGGGTTAAATGTATCAGTCACTGTGAAGAGTAGCTAAGTTCCAATTGTTTCTCTTCATTGAGTGAGTGCAAGGTGTGCAATGTGTCTGCAATGAGTGCATGACTAAGTCTGTTTCGACTCAAAATATTAGAAGAGATAGCGAAAATTATGTATGCAAGGAGTGCATCAACGTTCGCAAGGAGTGCGTGACAGATTTTCAGACTCAAAATCTCAGGAGAGGTAGCATGATTCCAGACACAAGAGATAGAAGCGGTTGGAGGACATTCGTAAGGAGTGTGAAGCCATCCACAAGGAGAAGTTAAGTTGTGGACGAAAATCTGTTGCAAGGTGTGAAAAGATCAAGGTTTCGACTAAGTGTCGAAGGAGGAATTCACGGGAACCAGAGAAAGTCGAGGAAGTAAATCTCAGGAGGGACATTGGTGGAAATTCTTCAAGGGAAGAAGTCCCTAAAGCCGTCACTAGAAATCAATGGATGAGATTCATTCTGAGAGGATGGGGGAGAATGATTATGGACCATAAGATCTGGGAAAGAAACGCGTAGGATAGTCGGGAAGTGTTTCAACACTTTGGAGTTTGAAAAGTTTGAAAAGTTTGAAAGCTCGACGAAAGTGAAGTCACGAAGTTCGAAGTCGTGAACTGATTCCAGTCGTTGATCGCAAAAGAAGAATGTGGCAACGGATTAAGGAATTCGGGAATCCAAAGTCTTGAGGTTTGCGAGCAGGAAACCTAGAGTTTCACGAAGTCGCAAAACCCAAACCAAAGTGGGGCTCGCAGATTTGAGGAGATGCATGGCAAGAGCTCGGAGATTCGGAGCAATTCATTTCGGGAAGAAGAGAAGGAAGAGTTTGGGATATCCTCGAAGCCCAAGTTGCAAAGGGGTAGACCCACGGTCATAGCCATGGTCACCAGAGAAAAAAAAATGGACCCAAAGAGTTGCTTCGATTCAACATTTTAAACGATCCAAGACTGGGAGGTCGAGAAACCCTTTTGAGGGAAGGGGGGTCTGTGCAAATAAGTGACCCTGGACATGTATTCTATCTCCTCCTATGTCTTGGGACACATTTCTTTGGTTAATTTTAAATGGCTGGGCAAAGGTTTACTAACTAGTTTTTCATTCTAAATTCTAAACCTCTCCAACACCTTCTCTATGTACTCAAACTGAGACAATGCAAATTGTGATTTTTCCTATCTCTTGTTATTCTCATACCAATGATTTTCTTTGAAACACCCAAATACTTTATCGAAAATGAATTATCTAATTTTTCCTTGAGAACATTTATATTCTTCATATTCGAACATGCAACAGTCATGTCATCTACATACAATAGCAAGATAATACAACTTCCATTTTCTAGCTTTTTAAAATAAACATAGTTATCAGAATGACGTGTACTATAACGTTGTTCTGTCATAAGCCTATCAAACTTCAAATATCATTTCCTTGGAGCTTTCTTTAGGCCATACAAACTCTTCTTCAACTTGCATACCAAATTTTCATTCCCTTTGACCTCATACCCCTATGGTTGTTGCATATAAATCTCTTCCTCCAAATACCCATGGAGAAGAGTTGTTTTTACATCTAACTGTTCAAGACATAAATATTTTACTACCACAAGACTAAAAATAGTCCTAATTGAAGTCATTTTAACAACAATAGAAAATATTTTATCAAATTCTATATCTTTCTTTTATGCAAACCCCTTTACAACAAGTCTAGACTTGTACCATTTTTTGCCTCCATCTTCTTCCTTCAACTTGTAATCTCATTTATTTTGCAATGTTCTTTTTCCTGTAGGAAACTAAACCAAATCCCAAGTCTGGTTATTTACTAAGGAATCCATTTCCTCTTTCATGCCTTTCTCCCACTTCTTTTTAGTGTCTACTTGCATTGCCTCTTCATAACTTTTTGGTTCACCAAAATTAGTCAACCATAAATAATACAATGAAGGAGAGTATCGTTGAGGGAGTCTACTTAACCTGGAATATCTTATAACAACACTTGTAGGAGATTGAGGTACATGTTGCTCCTCTTGTTGTACATTTTGATTTTCTGGTACCTTTGAAATTTATTTTTCAGTTATCTCATCCAACACTGTGTATTCTGGCTTTTCTTTTTCTTGTTTCTTTCCCTGCAACTGATCTTTGTACATGACCTTATCATTTAATATGAAATCTCTACAACTGATTATTTCATGATTTTCATAATCCCATAAGAGATAAGAAAAATCATTAACACCATATCCAATAAAGGTACACTTATTGGATTTTTCCTCAAGATTTATTCTATTTTCTTTATCAATATGGACAAATGATTCACAACCGAAAGTCTTCAGAAAAGAATAGTTTACCTTTTTACCTATCCATGCCTCTTCTAGAATTCCACCATCCAAAGAGCTTGAATGTCCTATTTTTTTTAATTAAAAACATTTATCTACGACATCTGCCCAAAAATGTAAGGGAAACCCAACATGCAATCTCATACTTTTTGCACGCTCCATGATTACCCTGTTCATCCTTTATGACACACAATTTTCTTGTGGTATTCCTGGAACTGTCTTCTCTCTACGAATCCGATGGTATGAACATTATTCATCAAACTAATTTTTGAAATATTCACCTCCATTGTCCGATCTGAGACAAATCAGAATTTTTCCTGTCACATTCTCAGCCAAAGATTTCCATTTCTTAAAAGTATCAAAAACATCATTCTTTTGTCGAATTGAATAAAACCAAGTTTTTCTAGTTGCATCATCAATAAAAGTAACATAATAATGAGAGCCACCAAGAGATGATACCTGAGTTGGTCCCCATACATCTGTATGCACAAGTTCAAACCTTTCACTCTTCTTTTATTTTATGACTCTCAGAAATATAACTTTATTTTGTTTTCCATAAACACAATTCTCATAGAAATCCAAATAAATTTTTTAAGATCTAGAAACAAATTTTTTTTGTGAAGTATTTGTGTCCCCTTGTCACTCATGTGTCCGAGCCTATGAGTCCACAATGTTGTATCCACTCATGTAGAAGATAACGATATAGAAGAGTTTGTATTATGAGTACATAAATACAATGTACCTACCTTCTCTCATTTTTTTATCACTAGTGATCCTTTGGTGACCTTCCACACCTTATCTATAAATATGGTTATAAAATGTTCACCTGTGAACTTCCCCATTGAAATCTTATTTTTCCTTAGATATGAAACATGTCTTACCTCTTTCAATAACCATTGCTTTCCATTCCTTTTCTTTGTTTTTACCTTTCTCGTTCCAAGAATTCTCCATGGTGCATCATCACCCAAATGAACCTGTCCAAAATCACCTTGAACATAATATAGAAAATGTTTCCTATGAGGTGTGGCATGAAATGAAGCCCCTGAATCTACTACCCAAGACTCATAAATATTATCTACAGAAAGAATCAAATCATCTTGTAACACATTACCTGTTACATTTGCTTCCTGATTTTTCTCCTGTTGTCCATCTCTTTGTTTCTTTGGAGCTCCGAAGTCTTTCTTCAAATTTCCTTTCTTCCCACAATTCCAACACTCAATCTTTCCCAGACTAGATTTGGATGTGACCTTCCTAGAATTTCTGCAGTTCCTTGACCCCTTTCCTCTATATGTTTTTCTCCCCCTGTTCTCCATGTTTAACACATTACCTGATGTCTCACGTGTGCTTTTCCATTGCATTTCCTCACTATGGATAACACCAACAACATCATCAAATTTTAAAGTGTTTGAATGAGAGACAAAGTTACTTACAACCATGACCAAGTCATTCCAAGTCATTCCAAGATTAGAAGAGCCCTTACCTCATCATCAATCCACTTTTAAAGAACTTAGTTGATTAATAACCGTAGTAAATTCATTAAATGATCTACAATAGACACACCTTCTCACATTTTCATATTAAATAATTTCTTCATTAGAAATACCTTATTGGATGTCGAGGGTTGTTCATACACTTTAGCTAATGTGTCCATCAACTACTTCATTGCAGGGATGATTTTAAGGATGTGAATTTGTTTTAAACTGTAAAAACCTTGGCGAATCTTACTAATCCTTCATATGACAACTATAAATGTTTCGCGATATTTTTGTAAAAATATTCAAATTTATAATGATTTTATATAGATTTTATAAAAAAATTGCGATTTTTAAGGTTAAATAATTTTATCCTATAGAATTTGGGCGAATCATTTTTAAAATAGCGAATATCGTTTTTGGAAAAACCATGGAAAATTAGCCCACGAGCGAAATCTAGCCCCTAAAATCATCTATGCTTCATTGTATTTTCTTTCGAAATATTGAAAGCCATTGATGCTACCAGGATTAGTCGTATCATTCCTAGTGCCTTTATGTCAAGAGCCTCCCATTATTCATCCTTTATGGCCATCAAAGTCTTTTATATTCCACCCAATGGTAGAAATATATCCTTATGATATAAATAATCTTCCATATTCATCTTCCATAACTGGTGGTTTTGGCCATTATATTTCTCGACCCTAAACTTTCCATCTTCCATCATTTATCCCACTCGAACTAGGAACCATATTTTCTTGCGAGTTTCATTTCTCTCTCATAGCAATTGTTAGAAAAATAGGATCGCGGAGCAAAAAAATAAAAAAAATGCAGAAATAAAACATAGAAGATACACAATAAAATAGAGAAACAGATATGCATGGTTCCCCAGTGTGGGGTACATCCACTAAATAAATTGTCAGGTCCTTCCTTTTTATTATCCAACAAATGAAGGGATACAACCTACTACACAACCTTTGTAACTTCCTCTTCTTTCTCTCACAATCTCCTCTCTCAAAATAGAATATTTGCAATGATGCATAGCCGCAATACATTTCCCTCATAAAAGAGGGTTTCCTTCTATGGAAAAGAACCCTTACATAACTTCTACCATTAGATCTATGGACTTATAATGAACGATCTAGATTACTATGAGATTATAATATAGTCTGTCTTATTACAGTAACCCCCTGCAAGCCCCCCCTACAACTTCCCTATGTGGAGGGGTGTACAATATTCTGTGGTGTATAGTCCTTATGGGGTATAAAAATATATGAAAAACAAGGACCTGTGAACGAGGAAGATAATCACGATCCACAACCAACATGGTGTAAACATGATGATGTTGAGTACTTGTGTACAGTTAGACCTTGGTGGTTCCGAGAAAGAGACAAGTTCTGGAAATTACCTGGAGAAGGTTCTTGACATTTTCAGTTTCTTGTGGAATAAATTGTTTGGCTTGGAGGTGACCAAAGTTAGTAGTTTGTGGCTACTCTAGTGTATAGTTAGGAGGAGCTAGAATCTATCCTCAATTTTTCCAAGTAATGTTTTTTGGTTTAGAGGCTAAATAAACCAAAGGCCAAAGTTCTATCAACATTCTCGGGTTTATTTATCATCATCATTTTGATTATCAAATTCCTGTGTTTTTTGGGTGAAGAAGGATGGCTCGACGACATTGAGCGAGGAAGGATTTCTCATTCACATTGGATCAACGACCATGTCACTGACGGAGAAGGAGTGGAAATTAGTCATTATTGTTTTGAGTTCCTCTTGTTCTTTCCGTGCCTTCTCTCTAGAAGGATTTAGATCTTATGCAAATGAATCTCGATATCAATCTATAACCCAAAGGGATGCCGAATAAAATGTTGGATTTTCTACTAGAGATTCAAAAGATCAATATGCACCTCTATCCTCCCTTGGAGGTGTCAGAAAACCAGGATCACAGAGCAATAAAATAAAAACAAATGCAGAAATAAAACACAGAATATAAACAATACAATAGAGACACATATATACGTGGTTCACACAGTGTGGGCTATGTCCACCAAAGAAATTGCTAGGTGATTCCTTTTTATTACCCAACAAATGAAGGTATACAACCTAGAACACACTCGTTGTAACTTCCTTTTATTTCTCTCACAATATCCTCTCTTCAAAATACAGTATTCGCAATAAATCCATAGCTGCAATACATTTCCCTCATAAAAGAGGGTTTCCTTCTAAGGAAAAAAACCCTAATATAACTTCTACCATCAGATATGTGACCTTATAATGAACAATCCAAATTTACTATGAAATTACAATATAAATTTACAAGGCAATTTTTCCTTTAGGGGTATGCTTCCCCCGGACCCCCCCCGAACCCCCTAGACCCTGTAGGGGGGGGAATCCCCCCCTACAATTCCCCTGCATGGAGGGGTGGGTGTAAAGTCTTCATGGGGTGTAAACACGACTGAAAACAAAAACCTATGATTCAAGAAGATAATAAGGCTCCACAACCAATAGGAGGATATGAAATTGTGTAATGGGAAGTTGGAACTATATAAGAATCCAGTGGAAGTAGGTCATAATAAGTAGCTACCTTCTCTCCTGCTACCACCCTTGCTTTTGTAACAACCGTTGACTCAACCTTGTGCTCACCTGTTGCATTTTCCTCAGTCTTTACAGCTTTCACCCTCACCATTGGATATAGGACTGAGCACAGAGACACCTTTGCCTTAACAACAACTTCCACCTCAATTGCTTCTGGATAAATGGGATTTCTAACTAGCATAGATTGAGGATTATATAATCTAAACATGGTCCATTGACTCTCCTTACAAAGGATCATATTGGATTTTGTGGTGTGAGCACAAGGAGAGGTAAATGTGATAATCAGTAGGTGCTTCTTACTTGTATGTAGCTACTATTTCGTTAGCCTAGACTGGGGTTGAAACGCTAACGTACGTCTTCTCCTCGATGGAGACAAAACATTTGATTGGAATAGAAATGGGTCGACGAGATGTTATTTCATTATTGGCTAGGGTGAGCCCCACAGTGCATGTCCTTCCTATGTGACTAAGGATTATCCTATAGTTCGGGTGGCTAGGGTTTATTAGCCTTCGACGATTTGGACTATGAGAGTGGTGCACGTTGCTCATGTGGTTTGGGATGTTATCAATGTTGTTGTAGGTGGCTCATGCTATTGTCGTATTTCGTGATGTTTAGGGATGTTGGTTCGGTTTGGGAAGCTTGCGATGCTATTTGAGCAATTCACGATGTTCCTACTAGAAGGTGTGACCTTATGTTGTTCTTTGTGCTTGACCTGCTCAGTTTTCTGTGAATAGGGGATGCAGTTACTATTTTCCATCCGATCAGATCTAACGTTCTTCTACACAGATTGCTTGATACTAAGATCCCAATGAGCGTGTTGATCCATATCTAGTAACATGTCCAGAGCTAGTGACAAATTAAGTTTCTCTGGTTTAATAAGCACCACCATCAGTTGAAACTATTGATCCAGTATGATAGGAATTTTATCGAATTGAATAAGAACCAGTTGGAGGTGAATCAACATCTCGCCCGACGCACCTTCTAATTCCATCTTCTTTCCCATATTTCCTAGCACCCCTTCTCGGTTGAGAACCATAGCCCGTTCTAGATCGATTACTAGGTAAACCATAAGCAGTTATAGAGGTAGATCCAAATATAGATGAGGATATAATTTACCTTGTTGAATCATAAACCCCTTTAAGAAGACGTTTGAAATCTTGTTTGAGAGCTATTTCCGTTAGTCAACACCCAGTGTCTACTCCTCCTATCATATTGCCCCCACTTGGCATAACCATAGAGATAGAGGAAACCAATAAGGGTAGACACATAAAATCCCTCATATAAGATGTCATTATTGATTTATAGGTGTGATTTTGTCATATGGGTAGTCTACAATGTAGGTCCTAAGAATGTATCTTTTTATTGGAAAAGGATCAACTCGGTGGATCATGTAGCTTAGGAGAGAAGTAGATACGACTATAAGGGGATACACATTAGTTGGTGTGTAACGACTACTTCGTTAGTGAGGGATGATATTAATTGATGCTTTGCTTTAGCCGTGGGGTAATAAACTTTCTTTCATACGGGATCAACTGATAACATTGGATCTCAATCTCGATCAACTCGACTTCAGACTAAGACTTGAGACGAAGATTGGAACGGATTCAATTGGATAAGGATTAACCGGTCTCTAAATATGAAATCTTTCGCCCCTTTTTACCCATTTATCAACATAAATTTTGTATATAATAAATAGTCATATCCAAGATGTTACATCAACTAAATAGTCATATCCAAGATGTTACATCAACTCGTCGACACACGAACCTCCATCTGCCTCTGAATAAGACAATTCTACACGCAAACAAGCAATTTTATCACCAACACGCAATTGAATTTATTGACCATTGGTAGACCAATAATAAGACACCTTCTCTTATACCTGTAGGCTATATTATATATGGACCGAAATTTGATAGGGGCTAGACTATACCAATTACTGTATGCAGATATTTTGCATTTTCAGCCTCCCTATAAGTTCATCTCTTCTCTCAATGAATCACGTTCCAAGAATCACCTGATCTAACTTTTCAGTTGACATTCCTATACTAGCCTCGGACAGTGCCAAGCTAAGCTCATATCGAATAACTGACACATACCTCCTAGACGCAGCCGTTACACCCTCATCAATCATTGACCAAGTTTCATGTGAACTAGTTTCTCTCATAGAGGTAGATACATATGCAATTTGTTCCCCAGTTAAAAGGGAAAGGCAATTGGCCGAGTGATATATTCTTCAGTTGCAAATTAAGATGTATTTAATCTAGTTTACCCCACAATCGAACTTGAAGGATATGGAAACTAGAGAGGAAGCAGAGTCCGCTAGATCCTTTACGGCAACGCGACCTGTGGCAGATCAAGTGTTATAACACATATCTCTTCCTATTCGAGAAGAAAATCACGCATAAATGGGAGTAGTCGTTTTAGAGCTAGTAGCCTAGGTTTATCTCATTGACCGAGGACTAGTTTAGGAAGAATCCTCATTTGCATAAGGATCGTAATAAACTGACTCGTCCAAATTTGAATCTGAAGAATTTCTTCTTTGGAGCTATGTGTATCTAAATTTTTTATTTTATTTATTTATAATTATTATTTAAGTGTTTACATTTAGAGTTGGATGCTAATTTACATTATCTCTATGATGATGATGATGATTAACGTCCACTAGGATTTAGTTGGTCTATCGGACCTTAAGAGGGTAAGTGATTACTCGTGATTCTAAAAGCATTAAGAGAAGCTTTCCAAGATCACCATACTTTTGTTGAGTTAAGAGGTTAGGAAGGTTGGTAGTGTGATCAATATTTTGAAAATGTGATCAATATGATCAATACTTTTGTTGAGTTAAGAGGTTAGGAAGGTTCATACTAATATATTGCTGGAAATACCAATGTGAAAGTAGAAATAATCATGAATTCTTAATTAGTTCATTAAAACTAATATTTGCGTAGGAGGAACAAACATAGAAATAATCAAAAAAATTCTTAGTAAAATCATTCTTTAAAGACGAGTCTTAAATACTCATATTGCAATATTTTCATTTTTAATTAACAGAAAAATAATATAACAGAAGTAATCTTTGGATATGGTTTGAAACCCTAGTAAGGTAATAATTCTTGGTTAAGGATTACTTATAAAACAAATAAAGACTCTAATGGTTTTGCAGGAATATGTATTATAAACCCTTCTAAACAAAGATCATTTTCTTGTTATATAGATAAAATAAAGATAACATGCACGGTATTGGTAGCTATAGACTAGATTTTAATAAATGATAACTGTTATATTAAAAACATTATATAGTTACAAAATCAAATTGGACATTGTATTTCACATAGAAAACTAGAGAAACTACCACACAGATATTATGAAAAAAAAAAAAGAAAACATTTTTCATAACCCTTAAACCACCTAGTGACACCTAATATGTTTCTATATTTATTCTAATACTCCCTTTAAGAAATGTATTTTCTACAAATTTGAAATTTTGTTTTTCCAAGAGACTTTGTAAAGATGTCTACTACATTATAATTGTATTACAATATGCCAAGCCAATTTCTTTTGAGTGTATCTTGTCTCTTACAAAATCATGATGTGTCTCAATATGATTTGGTTTGATATGATATATTGGATTGTTTCTTAGTTTCACTGAACTTTGGTTATCTCATTTGATAACTGTTGGTACTTTTTGTTCTTCTCCTGGTGGCACTCCATAAATCTTTGTACTTAGATTCAACGGATGAAAAAAAAAGAGTTGGTTTCTTCTTGCTTCTCCATGACATGATCTTGGATCCAATTTTGAATGCATAGTGTGTTGTTGACAGTCTATCTTCAAGATATCCTACCCAATATGAATATGAATAATATTTCAACTCAACATTAAAATAATCAAGTTATTTAATACCAAAATTAACACACCCTTTCAAATATCAAAGGACTATCTTTGCTGATTTCCACTTTCATGAGGCTTAACCATGAATTGACCAAGTATACTAACTCAATATGCAATATCTAGCCTAGTTGTAGTGAGATAATTCATAATTCCCACCAAGTGTCATACAAGGTATCATCCATTTCGTTAGTTTCATCATCACTAATGAGTTTAATATTATGCTCTAATGAAGTAGAAACTAGTTTACATTCACTCATGTTAAACCTCTATTTTATCCTTGCTTTGTGTGATCAGTGTCTTACAATATTCTCTCCATACCTTAAGGCCTAAAAAATAATGCAAATAAGGTCATTATTCTCAAATTCCTATAACAAAAACCTTTTGATTTCTTCAATAAACCAATTAGAATTTTATGTTATGATGAGATCATCCACATGTAAAGAAATAAAAGCAACAAGGCCAATTCCATCATTCATGATATAAATATTTGAATACATTCAATAAATTCTTGTTGAAAGAAGAAAGTATCAATTTTCATATACCATGACTTGGGTGTGTGTTTAAGTCCATACAATTCCTTCTTTAACCTACAAAGAAGATGCTCATATTGCTATGGTTACACTAGATAAATCATCCATTCAAAAAAGCTAACTTAACATCCAACTAATGTAGTTTTCAATTATACATAGTAGTCATTGCAATCATTAATCTAATGGTATTCATTTTAGATATAGATGCAAAAGTATCTTCATAATAAATTATGTCTTTCTGTGAATAACCCTTTGCAATAAATTATGTCTTTCTGTGAATAATCCTTTGCAACGGATCTAGTTTTTTACTTGTTATGTTTAATGGCTTACACCTATTGGAGATGGGCACATTTAATGATATTTTAATCTACAATCTTAATCTAATGGCTAGCATTTGAAGATGCTGGCATATTCTTGGTAGTCTTCCTAAATCAATGAATAAAATTTAATCTTCATAACTTCCTTGCATTTTTAAATACACGCATTAACATTTACCTAATCATATTAAAAAATTACTCTTTAATCATTTGATTTCCACATTTAGATAACTAACAAACTTACTTGAGATTAAATATTTACTTCAACATTAACCTTTTATCTTTTTACATTTCCGCCAAATTTGGCCACATCTCCCATACAGCTACAGACGCTACCATATTGGTCGGTTCGCTCATATTATGTTAACTTTGCATGCTGTTTAATTATGAAATCACCATCCATTTTTTGTGATCCTAGAATCCCAAAATACTCCAGTAACACTGGGGGTAATCTCATTGAAGCAAATGCCGAGGGTCATGATTTTATAGATTTAATCTGGATTCCTTTCCATTAAAAGGCATTGTTTAGACTGATCAATCAAGTTTTTCTTGAAGAGTTCCCGATGAGAGCCTAAATGTTGCCATTCTGTGTGATCCCACTAGCATACTGTGCCTTGAATATTTGGATTCTCTGAGTAACTATGTACACACTTTCCATTTGTTTGTTTTTTAAAAATAATGTGGAATTAATAGTTAAAATCTGATTTTCTCATATACAGGAAGATGGCATAATACAATCTAAAGAAGATGATGTCTGATAGTTCTATTTTATTGGAGAAGAAATAACCCAACTTTTGGCTCGCGACAATGTTTTGGACGGATTCAATCATCGCGTGCAGTCTTCGGCTTGGCATGGCATCCATAAGAACCAGCAAGCTAATAATGATCATATTGGTGGCACTTCCAAATATGATTTAATAATTATGTTATCGTGATTTTAAAAATTCGATTTCCGATTGCAATTTTGGTGGTAGATTTAAATCTCTCAATTTCCACTGACAATTGCAATTCAAGTGATAGTTTTAAATCTGTGAAACAATGGTCTCGCGAATCGGAAATAGCTTTCTCGTGCGTGAATTGAAATTCATTTGATAGTTTTAAATATGTGAAACAATTGTCTCTCTAATTGAAAATAGCTTTCTCCTTAGTGAATTCGGTTAAAGACATTTTTTTAAGTATTTTATTGAAAGACTACAGAACAATCTTGAATTTTGATTTTTTTATTTTTATTTTTCAAAGAATCAAAGTGATAAGAATCTTTACATTAAAATATGGAAAAGATTTTAAGCAGAAATAAGACGGTTGGGTGATCAAATATGAAACACACGGACAGAAAACAGCTGAAACACATATAGAGTTGAGGAAATCCAAAAATTAAATGTGGTAATTTGAAAAGTTAATCAGCTAAACGTGGCAATCATATGATGGTACAGTAATTTCTTAATATGATTAGGTAAATGTTAAAAAGTAAACACATTAACTGATACATTAAAAAATACAAGGAAGTTATGAAGAGTAAATCACATTCATTGGTTTGGGAGGACGACTAAGAATATGCCAGCATCTTTAATTGTTAGCCATCAAATTAGAATTTTAAATTAAAAGGTGATTAATTGTGCCCATCTCCAATAAATATAAGCCTTGTAATAAACAATAATGAATATATTTACATTAAAATAGGACAAGGATTTTAACTTGATCAGTGATCAGACATAAAACCTTTTATATAGCTGTAAATAAATTTAGCACCGCTAAGTAGTATTTATTTTATTACACAAGCTTTTACATGGGTGTAAAATCCCCGAATTTTGGCATGCAAAATCCCCAAAGGCTTCCTCTTTTGACATGTAACTACAAAATCCTTAAACTTATTAGGTCTAGGGTTATTCGTATTACTCTTAGGAAATGTTAAACTTATTAGGTCTAGGGTTATTTGTATTACTCTTAGGAAATGTTAGTATTTTGAGATATACTTGCAAAATCCTTAAACTTATTAGGGCTAGGGTTCAACAATGGTATTTATTTTAGGGTTAGGGAAAGACTGATTGGACCAGAGGATGTCTTCATCTTATTTTGTTCGATGTCCGTATGATTTTGAAAGTATTCTGTATGATTTTGAATGTATTATGTCCAAGCTCGATATGATAGTCCATTTGCTTTTTACGATAAACCAATGAACATTGCCCTTCATATTTTTGAACACTTTTTCTTTTTAGAATAAACCAATGAACATTGCCCTTCATATTTTTGAACACTTTTGTTTTTTACAATAAACTATAAAAGCATTGGGTTCCATGGCACACTAGACAAGCTCTATTTGTTAAGAGTAAAGTCATAATAAAATGTTGAATATAATTTCAAATTGTTTTTTNTATTAGGTCTAGGGTTATTCGTATTACTCTTAGGAAATGTTAAACTTATTAGGTCTAGGGTTATTTGTATTACTCTTAGGAAATGTTAGTATTTTGAGATATACTTGCAAAATCCTTAAACTTATTAGGGCTAGGGTTCAACAATGGTATTTATTTTAGGGTTAGGGAAAGACTGATTGGACCAGAGGATGTCTTCATCTTATTTTGTTCGATGTCCGTATGATTTTGAAAGTATTCTGTATGATTTTGAATGTATTATGTCCAAGCTCGATATGATAGTCCATTTGCTTTTTACGATAAACCAATGAACATTGCCCTTCATATTTTTGAACACTTTTTCTTTTTAGAATAAACCAATGAACATTGCCCTTCATATTTTTGAACACTTTTGTTTTTTACAATAAACTATAAAAGCATTGGGTTCCATGGCACACTAGACAAGCTCTATTTGTTAAGAGTAAAGTCATAATAAAATGTTGAATATAATTTCAAATTGTTTTTTCCATCAATGTCTTTAGTTATCTCCAAAGTATTAAATAAGTTTAAATTTCCTATCTTTTCAATAGTGTATATTCTAAAATATTTATGATTAATTTTAAAATATTCTAAATCTAATCATAATTATATAATATATGTATCTACAATGATTCAGAACTTAAATAAAATATCTCCAAAGTATTAAATAAGTTTAAATTTCCTATCTTTTCAATAGTGTATATTCTAAAATATTTATGATTAATTTTAAAATACTTTAAATCTAATCATAATTATATAATATATGTATCTACAATGATTCGGAACTTAAATAAAAAATTATTTTATTGTTTTAACATTTACTATTTACAATGTACATGACAATATAATATATCAATTTCAACTGTATTTTATTAATAATATATATTCTAAAATATTTATAATTAATTTTAAAATATTTTAAATTTAATTATTCTTTTTAATTAATTTTAAAATACTTTAAATTTGATTATTCTCTATATATCTTAACTTATATATAATATTAATAAATATATTAATAAGTTGTAACATTCTGCTCGGAGCACCGAGCGAACTTATTATTTGAGGACACTTGCTCACAACGTATCCAGATTATTATGCTATTAAAACTTTTTATTTTGATTATGAGGCATTATGGGATGAGGACATGTTGTTTTTCTGCCTCGACATAGACATGTGCTATTGACTCAATGTTACTGAGTGTGCAGGATTATGGACCAGATGATGCCGAGGCATCGATGGAACCCCTTGGACTCTGGGTCGAGTCGGGGAGTGTACCATTGGGGTTTGATTGTTTCACTGTGATTTTAGTCCTTCTGATTAGAGGATATGATATGGATATGTTCTGACATGATTGTTGATGATGCAGGTTGACGATAGCTTGTCGACCAGACTCACATGTGGAGTAAAGGGGTCACGCATGACTACCAGAGATGTTGAGGGAGAGGTGTGGACAACAGCCCTGTCACAGCCTACTAGCACTCTCGGCGTGGCTCGAACTGTAGGTTAACGATTACCTAGTTCGAGAGGACCCACAATGTCGTGAGGACAGACTGCGACAGTCGCTCACGATGATTCTAAGGGGTGCGCAATAAGGCAGGGGCCTTATTCCTTAGAATCCCTTAGTCTCCCACAAGTTCACCTAGCGGAGTATTGACTCCAGGGGTTATTGATATCTACCAAGTCAGTCAAGAGGTGAGTGGCACCCTTGGAGCACGTAGTGCATCCTGAAGGGCACATCGCGCAAGGGAAGAGATGAGGCGAGTGGCACCCTTAGAGCACCTAGTGTGTCCTGAAGGGCATGTTGCGTTGTTGATGATAGAGGGATGAACCTAGATGGCCTTAAGAGGAATAACATGTTAAGTAATTCTTAAAACAATTTCCCTAATTAAATGTCGCCCAGTACGAAATTTAAGGCCTAAGTCTAAATTACACTAGTGGTAAAATTTTGTCTTCTAAAAAAATATAAATATAAATATAAATAATAATAATAAAAATAAAAGCGACTTAAATAATAATTATGATCTTCTTGAAATCTTGTAACATGAAGGGAGTAAGAAATTTAATTTATTCATAAAAAATAAAATCTGTGGATATGATATAAAATGTAAAGAGGAAATTAATTGTTTTATCTTTTTGATAATTTAAAATATACTAATTTAATAATAAAAGGAAAAGGGGTTAAATTCCACACCTCCCTTTTTGAGTTCTAATTTAAAAGGGGAAAGAGGGAAAATAATTTTTTTTAGGAAACTAAGAAAAGAGGTAACATAAAAAGGGAAAGAGGGGAACTTAAGGGAAAAAGGTGGAAAGTCAAACTTAGTAAAGTATCTACCATTTAAGAACCTTTTAATTTAAACTGAACTAACAATTTAATAAAAGAGAAAGCTATTAAAATCTGTAAGAGAATTTGGGGACACCTAGGAGTGATTCTAGGAGTAACTCTACGTGGGTGACGGAAATAAAGATAATTAATAAATTAAAGAAATCAATTTATGGATGAATGAAGGGGTTGGATAACACTTGTACGGAGAAGAATTTTTAGGATTTTATTTTTAAAACTTTAATTAAATGATATTTTAGGAAAGAAAGAAAGTTCGAAACTCTATAAGATAAAGGAAGGAGAAGGATGAACGATCATATTCTATTTGTGTAACGTTACACTGCAGAAATATCTACTTGACTGATTTACTTGTGGGATTTGGGATACCCAGCTCGGAGAGGAGTGGTAGCTCGGCCTTACGAGGCGAGCTGGGAGCTAGTCGAAATCTCTGGATAGTGTGTGTGGCCCCTTTGTGGCTCAGGGGGCTAAGGGGGGAGAAGAGTACCCCTAGCATTGGTGGCAAGGTACCGGTGAAGTCTCGGCAGTCGACGAGCGGCAGTTGCACGAAGTGTGCGGACATCATTCAGAGTAGGCGATCACGCAACAGTACGTTTTTTTCATTTTGTATGGCAGAATATATTAGGACTTATGATTGGTTTTGTATAGTTAATGGAGAAGTAAACTGATGTTTTTGAATGAAACTGTTCTTAGCCTAGCTCAATGGTTGTTGTCTCCTATGGTGTTTGTTTTCTCGCATGTCTTGACTACCTGGCTGTGATTGATTGTGACCTTAATGGTTGTTTGTCTTTCGTCCTTAGCTCCTCAGTCCTCACCTGAGCAGTCAGCCACGAGCCTTTTCATCCTTAGAAAAGGGTGAACCTATTAGCTGTCTACTATGTTGTTGTCCATGGCTGATTGTTGGTTCTACTCCTTGATGCGTATTAAATGACCTTGAATTTGATTGATGGCGAAGCTCCTTTGGCTCTGCATTTCTATCACGTTTAATAACAATTTTACCCTGCACTGGTCAAGGCATTTTCATTGTAGATGGTAACGTTTTCCTTCCTTCCTGCATATTGGTGGATATTCATATTATAGACTACGTCTTCCGACTGAATGCCCAAGTTGACAATTATTAGTGACTGATGCTTATTGTAGTTTTACCACGAAACTTTACCAACCAAAGGGGACTGTAATGGTTTTTTATACCCGTACCTCTACGATTTGTTTTATGAATGGTTGTATAAGCATTCCTCGAAAAAATCATAATTGTGTATTCATTGTATTTACTTCTGCGGAACTATTTTTATGTGATGTCTGTATAATCTCTTCCTCTGCAAATTGTTTTTATGTAAAGGTTGTATTAATAATCACTCTACGATTGTTTTATGAATGGCTGTATAAACACTCCTCAGCAAAATCGTATTTGTGTATCCGTTGTATTTACTTCTGGGGAATTGTTTTTGAGTAATGGATGTATAATCCTTTCCTCTGCAAATCGTATCCACGTAATGGCGGTTGTAATATAACTCTGCAATGTGGTATTTTTGTAATGACTGTATTATTTTTCCCAACTTTGTTTTCTCCTTCTGAGTTTGGTCAGGACAACCTGTGTTTCTTAGAAGTGAATAGTAATGCACCAAGTAGACCAAACACACTTGAAGATAATTAGTTTCTTGTCAAAATATTAGGCGAATCTACCATCTGCATTTCCTAACAGAGAAATTTCAAATGACACAATTAACATAATTACTGTAATGTGTGGAATCCTTGTACCTTTGGCATTTTCCTAGATAACATGCACATATCCGAACACGTTTGCGTTAGCCTTAGAACTGTGGGAGACTTTTGTTTTTTCTCTACAACCTGTAATTCTTTGTTGGGTCATTTCCCCCTGGGTAAGGAAGACCAGGTTTGACGCACCTGCATGTGCTCGAATTCCGTTCTGAGATAGACACGAATTTCATGGAAAGAAACTTCGATTCGCATGACAATGTAGGTGCAGGGACCCAACACTTATTCGATAACTGGAGTCCCAATAGGACTGCGAAACTTCCTAGCAAACGATGTCCTTCCTCTTTTTGATTTTGGTTGATTTCAAGAAATAATAGTTGCATGATATAACTATCAATACTTGATGCATATTAGATAAATAAACTATTCCTTCAATTCAAAATTTTGGAGCAACATTCTAATTAAAAAGGATTATGTTTCTTATTTATAGAAAATAATATCTTTACTCTTTTTTTTAATGATCTAAAATGCTCCTTATTTTTATGCAAAAAAAAAAAATTGTGTGCCCATGTAATGTAAACAAGTGAAGCCCGTGCCCTTGAAATTATATAAAAAAATATATATATAAAATAATTATAAAACATTAATTATCACTGCCACTATAATTACTCCCACTGCAATTATTGTCCTTACTCGCACATTTGTCATGAAGCATGTTTCTGCGCCTTGTTTAATTTTGGTAAATGTATCAATCAAATTAATATATGTTATTCTAGTCAGACTATCGCTGAAGGCAGATGTCATTTTGGTACATAGAATAAAGCTAGATGCATGTGGAGTTTATTAAGTTAATAAATACTTAGTTGTTGCTTTCAGCCTTGATGATGTAATGTGTTATTGCTATATTAAATGATTGGTTAATTGTCATGATTAGATGCCTTGTTAACTGCTTTATTATTGTATCAATGGTAGCATTCCACATCAAGATTGTTACTATTGTTATTTAGTTAATGGCCGACGGTGTGTTGGACATTAAGTCATTAATAGCATGTTAATATTAGACCTTGTAGTTGATATAGTGAATATTGTTTACATTTGGCAATTGCTAAGGTTAAAGCGTATTAATGTTAGATTATATTGGTAGTTAGTGTCTATATCATGATCTATACTTGCTAGATGGGTTGCTTTTAAGGTCAAAATTAGAATTGCTAATTGTTGACTAGTTGGGATTTAGACTGGATAACTGATCAGTTATTAAATCTTGGAATCTTAGATATTGACCCTTCAGCCTTGAATAATGGTTGGTTGTTGACGGAGTCGTTTGTCTTGTGCTTCCTGTTGAGGGTGTGGTTTTTCATTTAATTATTGTTTGTACTTGGTTTTGTAAACATTTAATTGCTTGGTCTGTCGGTGTCGAGGGATGTAGACACCTCCTTGTTCCTCAGAACAATCGCCAACCTTGAGACCTTAAATGGTCAAAATCGATGGGAACCTAGTCTTGAGCGTTGCTTATGTGTCCTGGAGGTCCTAACCATTGCAGGGTAGGACAGGAGGGTAGTCACTCTTATTCTTCATAGGTTGAATGTCGTACACTACCTCAGGTGCTTGATGTGCTTTTATGTTTGGTCATTAAGTTTTTGTGGTGTGAGTTGCTTGCGTTGTGTTCGTCGCCGTGTTGCGATGTTGAGTATAATGTCATTATCACCTTCCTACACACACACCAAAAAAAATAAAAAATGAAGGATGCTTTTACCGGTTGTACATCGTAGGAGTCATTCTAGCAGATAGGGTGTTACATAAATACTTATTCATTTCCATTAAACAATACCACGTACCTTGTACTATATAAAAACATTCCATGCAAGTTTATTGGTTGTTTTACAATGGTTCAACGCTTAAATGACGAGGAACATTTTATGTTAGTATTACCATACCCTTCTGTGTCTCTATCATTAAAAAACTAGTGAATAGTCACATAACTAAATATAAAGTCATGACAGTTTATAGCTTTAAAAGTTATCACCCAATAGTTTTTTTATACAATTGATGTGTGAATGTTTTCTACATTAGGTGGGAAGGGACATTTTCACTCTATTGTGTTAGTATTATCATACCCTTCTTTGTCTCTATCATTAAGAAACTAGTGAATGGTCACATAACTAAATATAAAGTCATGAGAGTTTATATCTTTCAAAGTTATCACTAGATAGTTTTTTTATACAATTGATTTGTGATTATTTTCTACATAAAGTGGGAAGGGGTTCATACCCATACAAGTTCATATTGGGGATTTATAAATAGTTGGGATGAGACAATTTTTGTAAATTAGGGTGGTGACTTTTATAAGGAAGAGTTGGCATATTCCTTGAAAGCATTGAAAGATCATACTTCCCACCCTTCACAAATAAAATCAATGAAAAGTATATAAACATTATATATGGATGTATAATGTTCATATTTTTTATCACGGTGCAATGTATACATTCTATGATCTATGTGTGGTGTATTTAAATGTATTTATAACAATAATAGATCATCATCTACAAATTTCAAGTTATTTTGTCCATCAATGTCCTTAGAACGAGTATAAGTTGTTATCTCCAAAGTATAAAGAAAGTCAAAATTTCTCATCTTTTCATTAGTTCAAATTTCCTATATTTATGAAAAAGGAAAGAGTTTGTTAGATATTTTTTTTAAAACACTTTTTTGTAATGTTTTGAACACAAACTAACCTTCTCATCTCATGAACATAACCCCACATTGCAATTTGATGAAACAAACTAGATGTTGCAATGTGACGATGATAATAATGTTGTAATGTGACGAACTTAATAATGTTGCAATGTGTCGAACATAGAAACATTACAATTTGACAAACATAGTAACATCGCTACGTGGCGATCAGAAATAAACATCGCAATGTGACGAAAAATTACGCCTTCAGCACAATGTGACGAACATATCCTCACATTGCAATGTGACACGCATATCCTGACATCACAATGTGATAAGCATTTCCAAAACATCGCAATATGACGAACATAACCCATTGTTGCAATGTGACATCATTTCCATTTTTCTTTAAAAATTGGGGAAAAGTTCCTTTTATTAATGTTTCGAACACAAACTAACCTTCTCATGTGACGAACATAACCCCACGTTGCAATCTCACGAAAAAAACTGGATGTTGCAACATGACGATGATAGTTATGTTGTAATGTTATAAACATAGTAACATCACAATTTGACGAACATATTAACATTGCAATTTGACAAACATAGTAATGTGATTATGTGATGATCATAAATAGATGTCACAATCTGGTGAACATAGCCTTTTCATCACAATGTGAGGAACATATCCTCACATTGCAATGTGACACACATATTCTAATGTCACATTGTGACAAACATTTCCAAATGTCGTAACACGACGAACATAACCCATTGTTGCAATGTGATGTACACAACCCAATGTCACAATGTCATAAGAAGACGCCAAAATTACAATGAGAAAAACATTTCTCAACATCCTAATGTGATGAACATAAGTCACTGTCATAATGTTGCAATGCGACGAACATAGTAATGTTGCAATTTGACGAACAAAGTAACATTGCAATTTCACATAATAATGTCATTGTGTGATGATCACAAATATATGTTGAAATGTGGCAAACATAGCCCTATCATCGTAATGTCACGAACATATTCTTACGTTGTAATGTGATGCACATATCCTTACGTCACACTATGATAAACATTTCCAAATGTTGCAATATGACGAACATAACCCATTCTTGCAATGTGATGTACACAACCCAATGTCATAATGTCACAAACATACGCTAACATTGCAATGAGACGAGCATAACCCACTGTGAGAATGTGACAAACCTTTTGTAATTCCATTATGTGAAAAATAAAAACCATGCATCACAATCTAATGACCATGACCTTACAATGTTATGTGACGAACAAAACCTGATGTCACAATGTGACAAACAAAAACTTGATCAACATTGCAATGTGATAGTGCCATAGTAAACCATGGTTAAACATAATCAACATGGCCCATCATAATTAGCTCCACATAGTCCACAGAGGTCAACCATGGGTATGGTTAACCATAGTTAACCCCGATTAATCATACATGACCATGGGCATGGTCAACCATACTCAACCATGATCAACAATACTCAACTTTGGTCCATGTCAAGCTCAACCATGGTTAACCATAGTCAACCACACTCTTGGTCATGGTCAACAATAGTTAGCCATAGTTCACGTAGTGGTCAACCATAATCGTAGTTAAGGTGAAACATGGTGAATGTCATCGATAGTCATGGTCAACCTGCATGGTCATGGCCACCCATGGTCATCTATGGACCACAACTATCAAGCATGGTCAGTCATTATCAACTATGATCAACGATAGTCAACCATGGTCACGGTCAACCAAAGTCATGGTCAACCATAGAAAACCAAAGTCAGCCAAGGTATACCAAATTCAACCATGGTCCTTGTTAGTGTCATGGACAACAATTGTTAACAGTGGTTAACCATTGTCAACATCTTCAACCATTGTCAAGGTCATCCACATTCAACCATGGTCATGTTGAACCATGGTCAACTATAATAAACAAAAGTCAACCAAGGTCTACATAAGTTAACCATGGCCATGGTCAACCATAATTAACCATGGTCATGGTAAACCAAGGTCAACCATAAGTAATTATGGTCATGGTCAACGAAGGTTAACCATAATTAACTATGGTCATGGTCAAGCAAGATGATGGTCAACCATATTTAACGAGGATAAACCATGGTAAACAAAAGTGAGCCATGGTCTTCGTCAATGTCAACCACACTCTTGGTAAACCATGATCATCCATGGTCAACCATAGTAAACCAAAGTGAACGATGATCTTGGTTTATGTAATAATGTATTATTGATTTATTTTTACTTTATTAACAATGTATTAATGTTTTAGTAATATGTTAATGAATCATATTTAAATAATTTATTACTCTATTAATACTTTAATAATGTATTATTAATGTATTTCTTTATTATTATTTTATTAGTGTATTAATACTTTACTAATATATTGATATAATACATGTATTAATACTTTAACACATTCATGTATTTATGTATTAAGAACATAAATGTACTATTAATAAATTATTATTGTTATTAATTTATTATTACTTTATTTATGTTTTAGCATCTTTTATATATATTAAAGGATTAGTGTAATAATAGATTATTATTGTATTAATTGATTAATGTATTAGATTCTTTATGTTTTAATGTAATGTGTTAATATTTTAATTTATATATTATTAATATTTTAATATCTATTTAATTTATTTATTAATTAACTTACAATTAATTAATTTTCAATTAATTAATAAATTAATATTTATTTTCTAATGTATTATAAATGTATTTTTACTTTATTTATGAATTATTAATACTTTATTACTTTAATCTATTATTGTATTTTTCATACTTTAATATTTTATTAGTGTATGAATGTTTTATTAATGTATTAATTAATAATACTTTAAGATTTATTAATTAATTTCATACTTTATTAATGTATTAATTAATTAACTAATATTTTAGAGGACTAATGTAATTATGTATTATTAATATATTAATATTTTATTTATGAATAAATATATTAATAATTTTATTAATGTATATTTAATTTATTATTTTAATGTTTTTTTTTTCTTTTTTTAATTTTATGTATTACTCTATTATTATATTATTAATGTATAAATATTGTATTAATGCTTTAATCATTAATTAAATGTATTAATTTATAATTAATTAATTAATTGATACAATACATTATTAAGGTATTTATTAATTAACTTGTTACATTAGTACATTATACATTAATGTATAGATATAGATTAAATTAAATTATTCATTAACTAATACAATAATACTTTAACATAGTAATGTACTTATGTATTGATGGATTAATTAATAGATCATTAATATATTAATTAATAGATTAGCACTTTAGTACATTTATGTAATATCACATTAATGTATCCATACATTACTAATATATTTTTGTATTATTAATGTATTACTTTAGTGATGTATTAATATTTTATTAATTTATTAATATTATACTAATGTATTGATACTTTAATTATGCTTTACTTTATTATTTAATATATTATTTTATTAATTAATAGGTTACATTAATACATTGCATTAATGTATTAATACTTATTATTATACATTACATTATTGTAATAATTAATTAATACATTAACTATGGTCCCTCACTCATGTCGATAGTCAACTAGCAACAAACACTTTGTAAAAGTGGTTGATATATGTAGATCGACATCATTTATTCACCTTTCCAAATTAATGGCGTTGATCGGCATATATCAACCACTTTTATAAAGTGGTTGTTGCTATTCTATACCACCATCAATTTTAAATTTAGACTTGAATAACCATTTTGAACCCATCGGGACTTTATTTTCATGTAGTTCTATTTTGATTCCCATGTTTCATTTTCCATGATAGAATCATATTCTATTTTCATGGCATTCATCCATACTCTATGGTCTTTATCTTGCTCAAAATATAAAGGCTCCACTACATTCATAACTTGAGTCATTAATGCATAATATTTATAATCCCTTTTTGCTGAACTCTCACTACTTGAAGTGTCCATGTTGTTTAAATCTTCATCTTGATCACGTTTAATGTCTTCTTCTTCTTTGAAACTTTCATCATTATCACTAGGAAGATGCCATACACCATGACTATCTTGGTTTAGACCTTCATCTACAATTTCATGAAATAATACATCTCTTCTTACAAAAATATTATGAGTAATGGAATCATACATTTTATATGCTTTCTGATCAGTACAATAATCAATAAAAATGAATTTGATTTCCTTGACATAAAGCTTTATCCTATCTTCTTTAGGAACATGAGAAAAAATTTTGTTTCCAAAAATTCTTAAACGACTTATTATTGGTTTAAAGCCATAAAATGATTGAAAAGGTGTTTTATGATTGAGACTCTTTGTAGGGCTTCTATTTTTCAGATATATAGCACTATTATTTTCTTCAACCCAAAAACCATTAGAAATATACTTACCTTTTGTCATGCTCCCCATAAAATGATTGAAAAGGTGTTTTATGATTGAGACTCTTTGTAGGGCTTCTATTTTTCAGATATATAGCACTATTATTTTCTTCAACCCAAAAACCATTAGAAATATACCTACCTTTTGTCATGCTCCAAGCATGTTTTACCAATGTTTTGTTCTTCCTATTAGCTATTCCATTATGTGTCACAATAAATTGTTGTAACTTGTTATGGATCCCATTGTCTTTGCAATATTTGAAAAAATCCCATGATGTCTATTCTCCTACTTGATGCACTTGCTTGTTTACTTTTCAACCAAGTTTTTAAATTATTTAAAATACTCAAAAACATCACTTGTACTTTTTATAAAATAGATAAAGATATATCTAATTGTATCATCAATAAAGTTAACAAAATGATATTATCCACTAAGAGGCTTTGTTTGCATGGGACCACACACATTTGTATGCACTAGCTCAATAATTTATAGTTTACTATGATCTTTATGTGTAGGAAACTACTCCCTTTGTTGTTTACCTACTCCACACCCCTCACATGTTGTTCATTCTTAATATTTGAAAGACGCTCACCCAGACATTCTTTCTTGTTTTCTATTAAGTGCAGGTGATTATGGTGACTGCACACCCGATGCCTATAATTCTCGTGACATATCTGCTCGCCGCTTGATGATTCTTCCTTTCGACATCAAACTTGTAATAATTTCATCCAACTTTTAATCCCTTTGCCAACTTTGTAGTCATCAATATGTACATCCTTCACAAAATAACGTAATTCTAATGTAATTCAACTTTAAATAATATTGATAAAGCAATACTGAAATTAAAACAAATTATTTAAATTCATGTATGCATCACATTCTACATTTGTTTCTCCTAATCATTAGGTTATGTAACACAAATAACTCCATAACCTTTAATTTGATGCGATCTATCATCTCCTAGATAGATATTATAACCATTATTGATCTCATGATAAATTTCAAACCAATCACTATTGCATGATATATTAATTACACACATCAAAATACAAATTTAGACTAAATCATTTATTGCATAATTCTCTAAATTTCTTCTATATTTGGATTTATCAAATTTCCTATTCCTATAGTACTTAGCAAGATGTTGAAGCCTAATACAATAGAAGCATTCATAGTTCACTTTACATTCTTATCTCTTCTTGGTGGTGCCTTACCTTGTTGTGATTTTCCATGTGCCTTATCTTCTTTGTTTCTATCCCATGGCTTTGACTGATTGTTTCCCTTTGGCTACCACATTTGATATCATCTAGAATACCATTCAAAGTTACAATGCTACATTCAAGTGTTGAAATCTTCTCTCACGTAAGTATCGCCTCAAAATTAACTTTAATCTCTTTAATTCTAGAAAGTTATTGATATTTTTTGTTTACTCGATGAGAAAACTTTAATTGACAATACTTTTCTCTTTAAAAATAAATACTAGATTTATATTAGTTGTTTCATACAAACCTTCGAGTGTGTTCCAACTTTCCTTAGATGTATTACAATCCTTTATATGTGGAATAATGTTGTCATTGAAGGACATTCTCAATGGTACTTTTTCCTTGGTCTTTTTTTTTTCAATCCATTGTGTTTGTGGGGTTGTAGGTTCAGTGTTTTTCAAAAATGCAATTCATCCAAATTTCTTCCAATTTTTTTTCCGTCTAACTTACTTGATTTATTAAGATACGAATCAACTAATGGATTTTCCATCTTGCACACAAAAAAAATATTGTTGCAACTACAAATGGATCATTTCTGCAAATTAAATTACCTTCATCCTTTCTATTTGTTCTCACTGTGAGGCTGCAATCTCCAAAGATTGTCATTGCAATATGTGTGCAAAGTCTAAGATGTCAAACGAAGCTCCATATTGTTGTTCAATCGACTATGTTGCATACTAACAAAGTCGCATAACATGTGGCTAACGTCGATAGACGATTATAGCGAGTGACCCTAGGGGGTGCTTGGAGTTAACGAGTGACCATTATCTATGTGGTTGTGCTAATCTAAACAGGGAGACCAATTATTCTGAAAACTTCTATTTAAATAATAACCAGTAAAACGCTCGGATGGTACACATATTTATGAACCATTATTATATCATTGATGTTTTGACTGAACACTGTCGCTTTCCCGTGGCAACATGCCACTCTCGTTGCAATCAATAGGTATACACAATCTATGCATGTTTATGGTTTCATCCAGTATTGAATTTGATTAGAAATGATTATCATAAAGTATTTTTACAGTGAATTATGGTTTAAATGTTTAGTTATTCATCTGGATGGTTTTTCAAATTTTCAACCTGATTTTCCCATAAGTTATGCGATGAAACGTGGATTCCCGAGTCCAGTCCATTAATAAATATGTACATGTAACATTTTTGGTCATTGTATTTTGTTTTGATGATTCATTGTTCTTCTTTAAATATCTTAAAGTCTATGTACAATTTGCGATGAAACGTGGATTCCTGAGTCCATTAATAAATATGGACATGTAACGTTTTTGGTCACTGTATATTTGTTTTGACGATTCATTGTTCTTCTTTAAAAATATTAAAGTCTATGTACAATTTGAAAGGAAAGGTTGTGGACAGAGAACCGCTCATTCAATAAGCGGGCAGCGATGCAGATGGGTTGTCTTTCCTAACATCGCCGTACATGATCAAAATTTTGAAGGATAGACATTTTCGTTGTGCTGTGAATGAGCTAATCACATGCATTATAATAATTATAAAAAATATAAAATATATTAAGAAAATAAAGGAAAATTCACAAATAATCAAAACATTCATACATATTTCATAAAGTTAAATAAAATAAAACACATTCATATATACCTCTAATCCTAACTCTCAAAACCTTAACCCTAATACGAATAACAGTTAACTCTAAAACCCTTACCCTCGTACGAATATTCTTTAACCCTAACTCTACCACCCTAACTTTAATAAGAATAACACATAACTCTAAAACCCTTACCCTAGTACGAATAATGTAACCCTCAGCTTCTCACTCATTTGATCTTCAAGACTGAGAGACCTGAATTCATTGTTCTTATACTTCACTTCTCCAAGACCGAGAGACTTGAATTCATTGTTCTTGTAATTCACTCTCCATTAACCGAACGTGCTAAGTTCACTTTCAAAAGATTGTCATTGTTTCAGGCAAACTTTATTTCGAATTGGTATTTAATACTTCGCTCATACACTTTGGTTTTTAAAACCAAACTATCATTATAAGCCTATTAAGTGTGACCATTTCCAATTATAAAATTTTGTTGACAAGAATTCTGGCAATGATTTTAGATAACAAAAAAAAATTGCTATGAGAACATCTGCCACGATCTTACCTCTTCCACATATTCATATCATTTACCAAATTTTTTATAGTGAATAAACCCAGCAATCTGGTCTCTATGCATTATTTCTTACAACGATTATTTCTTACAACGATTAGATAATGAGAGTGGGTGGCTCCACCTCTTCAGTACTAACGTTCTTCCATTCTCTGCCGAACTCTGCAGGCTGCAACGTCAATAATGGATGAAACTCTACCAACCAAAAAGGCCGTTGACAAATCTGACGCTCTCTTGACCTTTGATTAACACACAAAAAGCTCTTCGGTAGCAGGTTTCCACACTCTTGACCTTTGATTAACACACAAAAAGCTCTTCGGTAGCAGGTTTCCACACGGTGGATCCTCTATTCGCCAAATGATTGTCTTTCACTCCTCCATGTGTGAAACAACTTTATCATGCACTGGATGATTGAGTTCTGATACCAAATTAAAATACACCACAAAGTTAAAAAACAAAGATCCAAACTCATCTACTTCTACTTGAGGGAATTCTCTCACACTTTCTCAATATTTTTGTTGAAACATGTGACATTTATAGGAGGTATTTCAATATTTTTGTTTAAAGGATATATTTTGTTGTGACATTTTCCCGGACCTATATATGTTGTGTTGTTTTTGATTAATATATATGTGTTGTGTGACTTTGATTAATATAGAAAACTGACATTTAATAATACTTAATTTGGGGTTTAAATTTAATGTTTAATTTTACAATGACTTTAAAAATAATTTATTATTATTAATAATATGTAAATTTATTAATATGTTTCTAAATTTATTATAGAGTAGTGTTTTAATATTACACTAAGAATAGAATTAGACAAGTAAATTGTACAATATTATATTTATAAATTGATTTTAAAAGATGAATGGTCCTTTGTTATTAAAAATTTCCCTTAAATTGTTCCTATCCTACTATATTTATTCATGGTAATAGTTGTATTTTTTTTTTGTGTTACTTATTAATTTGTATCCATAACCTTGAATTGTGATTGTAGTTTGCAACATTGGATTGGTATTTATCCCTTCCCCAGGGATTTGACTGGTAAAGTCTACGAAGGTATACATACCCTGCCCCCCTCTAGATTTGAACTTGTGACTTCTTAAGAGGAAACAAGTTAGGTTACTGTAATACTTTCTGTTATTTAATTTTTATAAATTCATCTCCAAACAAATTAGGTTACTCTAATATTTTATGTTATTTAATTTTTATAAATTCATTTAATGGTTTAGTGTTAAATTTAGATTTTTAACTTTTTAGTTTTAAATGTCTAAATTTTGTTAATTTTATAAAGACATCTAAATTTTGTTTTTCTTTAAAGTTTATGGTTTTAAAAAATATTGGAAAATTATTTATATGTGAAATTCATTTTATATTTTTTACAATATCAACTTTTAACCATCTTTTAGTTTTATTTTAATAAAATTTAAAATAAACAAATTAAAAACTTTTAATTTAACCATCTTTTAGTTTTATTTTAATAAAATTTAAAATAAACAAATTAAAATTTTTTAATATGAGTTGAATTAAATTAGTTTTTATTGAAGGATTTCAATTATGAAGTAAATATGAATGAAGAATTTTAATAAAGAACTTTATAATTTCATTGAATTTGAATAGTGAAGGAAGTTAAAATTTGAAAAAGTGGTTTAGTAAATCATGTTTATATGTTTTTTCTCGAATTTGTTTTGTTATTTTCAATATGAACACTTCACCATACATTTTAAATTTTATGTTTGTTAAGGAGGGGTCTAACAAATTCATTTTAGAGAGTTTTTATGAACATATAGAATTATTAGAGAGTAAGGAGAGAAGATAAAATTCAAACAAAATTAGAGGTAATGCTTGATAACAAATTTAGATTGTTACAAGATAATATTCCGACTAGATAATATAATATGGAGACTAGAATACAAGAAATGGAAAACAAAAACAGTGAACCCAAGGAGAAGAGGTAGAAGAAAATCTCAACATGAGACATAGGATTAAAGAACTAGAAGAAAAATTGACTAACAAATTGGCCCTAATTAGTTTGGAAAATAGATTTCATATCAAACCCATCAAAGAAGAAATGAATAATTCAATCAATAATGAGCATAAAAAAAAAACCTTGAACCTATAATTTTTTGTATAAAAGAACAACAAGACAAGGACAAGCTAGCAATAGTAAATGAACTAAAAAATAAATCAGAAATTGAAACAACTTAAATCATAGAAGAAAGAGGTTAAACATAGGTTGATCTCTGTGAAAGTAAGTTGTATTGACCATAAATATGATATATTGAGTAATTAGCCAAGCTTAAAAGGTTTACAAATGGTTATAAATGAAGACCTCATTCCATAAGCAAGAGAGAGACAGAAATAGACAATAATTAGAAACTCAAAAACTATTGGTAGAAATAAAAACTATAATGATGATAATAAATAAGAATTTGGGACACATAAATAAAATTCTAGAGAATTTCCTTTCTCCATGTCTATGGACGAAATTTATTTAAGTGGAAGTTATTCATTATCATTATAATTTTCATTAAGAATTTTATATTTTAATATTTTAAAAATGTTATATTTTAATATTTTAAAAAAGTTATATTTTAATTTTAATTATTATAATATAAAAAAACCTAAACGGCTCAATATTGTTTTAGTAGTCTAAAATATTTTCTTATATATATTTTTTAATAAAACTTTATTATTCAATATGAAATATTTTAAATTGAATATACAAATTTAACATGACATTAGAAGATGAAGAATACCCAAATTCATAGTGTCAAAAAAAATTAATTGGATGACAAAGGCTCACCCCAAATGCCAATAGTACTTCCTTGTTAGTTGGAGAGGCCATCTAAAAGCTCAAAAACATTAGCAATAAATTAACCTAATAAAAGTATATATTTTAAATGCAAGGTTTTATTTGTGTAACATATGCATCAATTAGTAGTATTAAATGTTTTATTTTTTTTAATTGTTTTTAGTAAATTTTTTTTGTTTGATTTTGGTTTAAATTTTTTAATGAATGGTTGGATTTGCATATTTGAGTGGTTAAGTTTGTAAAATTCAAGTGTCCACAAATTTTCAACATATTAAATTCATTCATGCATTCAGAAATACAATTTAAACAACATAAAATAGATTTTGTCCAAATTTACATCACCTAATTAGGACCAAAAAAACTTAAAAATAAAACGTTTAACCAACCCCATGGATGCTCTAATATGCCCATGGATGCTCTAATACGTTATTTCGTTGTTCGCTGGAGGGGCTAGGTAGAAACCTCAGAAAATATCAAGATGCAAAATAGTGAATGCGAGGCGTATCTTTGGGAAAGCTGGTTACAACTTACAGTGACAAGTTACAACAATTCATTTTCTGGCCTGCAACAAGTTGGAATGGGGCTTAGCTCTACATCGCTTTGCTCGAAAAGTACGTGGCCAATTATTAAAGCATAGTGGGCGACAGTTATTTGACGTAGATTTGCCTCGAAGACCTCAATACTGGCGTTTGTCTGAGCTCTGAAATCGTAGGGTGTGCGGATATGATAACACTCGTGATTTAAAAATCCGTGCATGTCTCGATTTCTTGTCCATTGCCAGAAAAGACAACCTACAAGAAAATGCGTACTGCTGTCTGTTTGGCCGTCGCCAAGGGCTGTGGCTATCCACCATCCAGGAGCCCAATCATTGGGACTCCTGCTTGATGTACCGTGCGGGTATCTCTGACAGACCGGGTATGACCATACATACTCCCATTCCATCACAATCGCATGTGCCCATACTCCCATTCCATCACAATCGTCATCAGAATGTGCATACATACGATGTGGATGGACGACCATTAAGGTGCGTTGTGTATCGTTTGAATTTATTAAAGGCGCGTTAAGATTTGAATTTGAATCTTCCGCCAAGATGAATTTTGAAAGTCCCGCCTAGGGCATTCGATGAATACCCGAAGCTGCGGTTTGTTTCTTATTTTTTGAGCTAACCAGTAACGACCGGCGCCCACCTCTGGAAACAGTTCCTCCTCCACCCCCGCTGTCTCGGCACATCACCACAGTAGCCGGACTACTCCAGCTGGAGGATCCGAGACGTGGTGCGTTGCTAATTCCAAGAGCGATACCAGTAAACTCCAGGCGGCTTAAGACTATGCATGCGGAGAAGGGGATGCGGATTGCCAGTAGACTCAGCCTGACGCGCCTTGCTACAATCCTAACACGCTGGAAGCCCATGCTTCATATGCTTTCAACAATTATTATCAAAAGAACAGCCGCAAGATTGGAACTTGCGACTTCCCGGGCGCTGCTTATGTCGTTACCTAGTCTCCAAGTAAGTTTAATATCATATATTTTTTCAGGACAAGTTTAATTCGGTCTAGATATACCCTATCATTATTGATTGTTTTCTTAGTATTAATTTAATGATCTGTGTTTTTATTTTGTGGTTGCAGAGTATGGCGATTGCAAATTCCCCACAGGTTATTAGATTATGTTAGAGAAGAATAGTAGTAGTTAGGAGTATTATAGTATGAAATTATCTCTTGTGAACTTTCTCGAGTGCCTGGAGGGCTCGATTTCGTTCCATTTTGTATATGTATATGATGAGGTATATTATTTTTATTATGGAATCAATATTTTGGCTTATTTTGTGCTGTCAAATTGGGTTAAACCTGATTTTTGTTTCCATACCTTGATTGAATCCTGTCAAATTGGTTTAAACCTGGTTTTCTCTCAATACCTTGATTGAAATAACCTCCTGTAGTCGAAATGGGGGCGTATCTCTTTTGCTTTTTGAAATGGGCATAAAACAATTTTAACGCTGGATGTTTTAAGCTTCTCAGGCGTATCTCTGTTGCTTTTTGAAATGGGCATAATACAATTTTAACGCTGGATTTTTTAAACTTCTCGGGCTTTAACTTCTCAATCTATTAACTCCCTAAAATATCTATCGTCGCATGAAGATAGATATTTTAAAACAACAAATCCATATTGAAAATGAGAGGATTTTAAAAGTTTGAAATGTACAGCGCAGATAAAAAAATCCTCACTTATAGATTCCATTTTTGTGAAATTCTCCATTTTTATAGCGATGAGCATAAAAGATCGGAGCACTAGACTTTTAAATCTTACATTGAAATTTAGTTGTTTAAAATTCATCAAATTTGAGCGCAAATGTTTAAAACTCATCAAATGAGTGCAAATGATAAGGGTGATATTGATATAGTTGATCGCCACAATTTCCAATTTCAGGTAAAATTTAATTGTCCTCAACAATAAGCCATTTTATTTTTTTAATTTGATATTTAGTTGTCCCATGCCCAAAAACTCAGATTGCAAATGTAACTCTTGCTCCCAAAAACTCAGATGAAAAATGTAACGCTTGCTCTCCTCAGGTATACCCAAGGTTCTTTTGTAGAAAAAAGGTACACCCAAGGTTCAAGTGTAACTCTGCCCTTCTAAGCATTATCCCAAAACTAAAATTCAACTTTGCTTAAAGCTAAAAGTTAGTTATAGTTTTCAGCAGCCAAATTAATTTTCAGATGTATTCCACTTCTCAATTATCATTAGTTACTATTAGCAATTATCATTGGCTATTATTAATAATTGGCTAAGAAATGTAGTTTGAGTTTTGATTCGTCAAGAATAAAAGGGATAATTTCTAAGGTAAAATATCATTTGAAATAACTAATCACCATTATTTGAGGAAGAAAAATGATTTAAAATAACTTCGCACAAGAAAAAATATTGTAATAACGGTGAAAAAAAATTATTTAAAATACCTTGCACTGAAAAAAATATTTTAATAATGGTAAAGAGAAATAATTTAAAATAAGTTGCAGATAATTTATAAGGTAAAATATCATATGAAATAACTAATCACCATTATTTGAGGAAGAAAAATGATTTAAAATAACTTCGCACAAGAAAAAATATTTTAAAAACGGTGAAAAAAAATGATTTAAAATACCTTGCATTGAAAAAAATATTTTAATAATGGTAAAAAAAAATAATTTAAAATAAGTTGCACAAGAAAATTATTTTAATAATGGTGAAGAAAAATGATTTAAAATAACTTGTAACTCGAAGTGAAGAAAAATGATTTAAAATAAATTGCACAGGAGAGATTATTTATTTTAAAAATAACCAACATATGAAAAAGTACCAGATGAAAATAATGATTTAAAATAAATTGCTTGATGTACCTTATGACCAACATATATACAAATGATGCCACCCCAACCTACCTTTTCTCAATATTTGTGGCATGGAATGCACAAGTATTCTATTTTTCTCACTTCCAAATTTTCCTTGAGTTGTATCCCTCATGGCCACATTCTCCACTATCTCTACAATATTTCTTATAAACATACCACCACATAAAAAATTATGAGAATGACAACTTCCCATTTGATATTCTTTCAAAAGTGTTGCTATTGTATCACCCATGCTTTTCTCTTTATTTTCATCAACCCATTGCTCCATAGGTTCTTTCTATTCCACTTCCTTCAC